>JANHGN010002146.1:0-13489 GCA_024605025.1 Megaceryle maxima
CTTGATATCTTGATATATGGATATATTGATAAGCTTTTATCTTGATATCTCGATATATGGATATATTGATAAGCTTTAATCTTGATATCTTGATATCTGGATATATTCATAAGCTTTTATCTCGATATCTTGGTATATGGATATATTGATAAGCTTTTATCTTGATATCTTGATATCTGGATATCTTGATAAGCTTTCATCTTGATATCTTGATATATGGATATATTGATAAGCTTTCATCTTGATATCTTGATATCTGGATATATTGATAAGCTTTTATCTTGATATCTTGATATATGGATATATTGATAAGCTTTTATCTTGATATCTCGATATATGGATATATTGATAAGCTTTCATCTTGATATCTCGATATATGGATATATTGATAAGCTTTCATCTTGATATCTTGATATATGGATATGTTGATAAGCTTTTAGCTTGATATCTTGATATATGGATATATTGATAAGCTTTTATCTTGATATCTTGATATATGGATATATTGATAAGCTTTTATCTTGATATCTTGGTATCTGGATATATTTATAAGCTTTTATCTTGATATATTTCTATCTTGATCTATTAGAGCTTTACTTTTCTTTAACGTACCGATCCAGAGTGAGAGGAACAACCAAATCAAACCAAACCACAAGAACAGCAACAACAAAATAAAATCCAGTCAGCTTTTCAAAGTTGTCCCTCGGAGACAGACATTTGCTATCCTTCATCCAACCCCTTCCTGCGAGCGTTGGAGGAGCGTGACCCGCGGCGTTTGCGACTTCTCACTCCTCAGCCTTCTCCAAATGCAGGGTTTTGGCAACTTGCTGCTTTGAAACTGTTTCATTTCTTTCCACCCCCCACCCCGTTAGTTATCGGTGAAGTGCAAAGAGGCTCAGCAGCTTAATGGGCAGATGTTTATTACTGGGTTCTCCCTTCAATCATGTTAGCAGCGGGGAGAGCTGCTCCTGCTGCCCCAGACACAGCAGAGAACGAGGAATCTATCAGAGGCTAAACAGCAGCCCTTTTGGACAATAATAGCTTTTCTTAACAGTGTTGATGAAGAGCGAAGAGGCTCCATTTGCAGTAAACTGTACTTTTGGGGTTGGTCTTTGTTGGTTTTTGTTGTTGTTGTGTTGGGTTGTTTTTTTTTTTTTTTCTCCTCTACTCTGCACTATGGAGGCCACAGCTGGAGTGTTGTGTCCAGTTCTGGGCTCCCCAGTTCAGGAGGGACAGGGAAATACTGGAGAGAGTCCAGTGGAGGCTGTGAGGATGCTGCAGGGACTGGAAGATCTCTGCTGAGGAAAGGCTGAGAGCCCTGGGGCTGTTTAGCCTGGAGAAGAGCAGCCTGAGAGGGGAGCTGATTAATATTTACAGATATCTGAGGTGTGGGTATCAAATAGAAGGGTCCAGGCTCTTTTCAGCTGTGCCCTGGGACAGGACAGGAGGTGATGGTCACAAGGTGAAACACGGGAAGCTCCACCTCAACATAAGGAAAAACTTTTTCCCTGTGAGAGCGACAGAGCCTGGCCCAGACTCCCCAGAGAGGTTGTGGAGTCTCCTTCTCTGGAGACTTTCAAGCCCCACCTGGATCTGTTCCTGTGTGGGCTGCCCTGGGTGTTCCTGCTCTTGCAGGGGGGTTGGACTCAAATGATCTCCAGACGTTTCTTCCAACCCCTACCCTTCTATGATTTTCCCCCCTCCAGTTTCTTGCAGGCTACGATAAAATGCAGCTGTATCAGTTGTCCTGCTGCTCCCCTTTTTTCTTCATGAGAAAGTAGCCTTTTTGCTGGAAAGGAACCTTCTCTTTCTTTCAGTCTCATTATTCTCAGTGAGGCTGAGATGGTCTAAGATGGGTTGAATATTTTAAGGAAGCATTTCCAGACTATCAGAGGACAAAAGTTGCTAAGGGAGCTTGGACATAAGTCTTGTAGGTTAGTGCACCTTAAAGAAGCTGGACAAGATGACCTTTAAAGGTCCCTTCCAACCCAAACCATTCTATGATTCTACACCACACTAAAATGCTACTGGACCCAGCATTTTTGCTTTGAGCCAGAACTAATCATGGACCTCCCATCTTAAATTTAGTAGAGAGAAGGAATCCCTGCTAGGGTGCAGGTTGTCCAACCTGTACTGGTCATGTGGTCGGGATGAGCTGAACCACTGACATAAGGGAAATCCAGGGAATTTGCTGTGGTAGGTGTTTCTTCTGCTGTAGATGTCTGTTGGAGCCTGTCAATTTAAGAGCATTTCAATGTCTGCTACAGTATCGTGACAGGTTCAGATCCTGTTGGTACGTACAGTTGAGGGTACAAAGTGTTAGAGCATCTAGTAGAGATTCTTGACATCAAATCTGCTTCTCTGTCTCCATTGGCTGTAGGGAGGTGGTCACTGGCAAGATGAGAGAGTAGGTGGTGTGATGCTGTCAGTGCTCCTCTGACCTTAGACACCTGAAGCCAACTTCAGCAATGTGGTAGGTGGTCTGGATACAGCCAAATGCACTCCCGTAGGGTGGTACCAGCCTCATCTTTCAGCAACAGTGGAGCTGCCTGTAAAGAAGAGAGGACAGTTTGTAAACATGGGGATCTAATCTCGGTGAAACTGTGCAGAGAAGGGAAAAAAAATCCCATCTTTGAGCCTGGGACCACGAAATCTTAAAATCATGGAATCACACAAATGTTTTGGTTGGAAAAAGACCTTTTAAGATCATGGAGTCCAACTGTTCCCCTGCACTGCCAGGGCACCACTGACCCATGGCCCTCAGCACCACAGCTCCACGGCTTTCAAACCCCTCCAGGGATCACGGGGACTCCACCCCTGCCCTGGGCAGCCTGGGCCAAGCCAGGGAAGACTTTTTTCCTCGTGTCCAACCTAATCTTATTGTATTTACCAGGAGGGAGGTTAATCTCTTAAGAATAACTGGTACCCTTTGTGTTGTTTCTATAGTGGCAGCTGTTGGCAAATAGATTTGGGCTGGATTTAGTCTTTAAATAAATATTTCATTTGAAAACTCTCTCTAAAGCTGCAATTCTGCTGCTAAATAAGGAATGCTAATGAATGTCCAGTCACGCAAAGGCCATATCTGTTCCTCAGGAGTTATTCCACTCTTTGGCTCCTCACCACAGCTTTGGTTCTCTTTGGAACGTGGCAATCTTTGATAGCCTTCCTGGAATCTCATAAGGATGTCATGTTTTTCTACAACTGAGTTCATCTCCTGAGCTCAAGGTTTTAAAGCTATTTGTGGTAGGGTGAGCAAAGTGGTGAGTATCTCTTCCTCAAAGAATCACAGAAAAAACCCAAACAGAATCCTGGGAAGATTGTATGGAAATCTCATCCATGAGACCTTTTCAGTCTCACCTGGAAGGATGTTGTAGAGGGGTAGGTGCTGGTCTTTCCTCACAAGCAGCTAGTGACAGAACAAGAGGGAATGGCCTCAAGCTGCACCAGGGGAGGTTTAAACTGGACATCAGGAAAAAATTTTCCTTGTCAGGCATTGGAACAGGCTGCCCAGGGAGGTGGTCGAGTCACCACCCCTGGGTGTGTTTAAGAGCCGTGGAGATGTGGTGCTTGGGGATATGGCTTTGTGGTGGACTTGGTAGAGCAGGGTTAGTGGTTGAACTCAATCTTAAAGGTCTTTTCCAACCCAAATGATTCTATGAGTCCAGCATTCTGAAATGCTGGTGCTGGGTGCACTTGGCAATGACCCTGGAGCTGATTCCTCCATGACCATGAAAAACATCTCCATGAAACACAGCCTGTTGTGTCCTGGTGGATGGTTGCAGTGGCCACAGGCTGAAGAAACCTCTCCATTGCTGCCTGCTGAGGTTGCTGGATGGATAGTGGAATATTTTTAAGTGTTCTGATGCTCCTGTCCCCTCACCTTGGAGTTTAAAGCCACATGTGAGCAGGTTTGGTTCTTGCACCCAAATTTGAATGGTGGCAAACATTCTGTGTAGCTTTGAGCCAGGAATGTACAGCAAAGCTGATGTAAAGGGAGGTCATCTCCTGCATGAAACCCACCCAGTGTAGGCTGACTGTATTTAGAGACGATGGACCTAACTCCACCATAAATTTAGAAGGAACCTGGGGTTGTTCCATGTGCTGCAGTGAAGGTGCTTTGTGTTCATGGTGATGTCCACAACATCAAAACCTGATTGCTTCTCAAAGATAGCCAGAGAGCTCATGAGTGGAATCCCCAGCAGAGCCTCAGTCTCCAAAACCAGCCCCTCAGCTGGTCAGGCTCATTGGGAGTACTGGGAGCTAATGAAAAATGCTGCAGACAGAAAATGAATTAGAGGAAATAAATAAAAAAAAGAAGTGAAAATGAGCTGGCAGGATCTTTAGGTGACTCATCAGGTGCATCTTGTAAAGTCTCTTTCTGAGAAGTAATGAAATCGCGTGTTCTAACAATATTTGCACTGCAGCAGGGAAATGCATAAATATTGGGATCAATTAATGAAATTAGATAATTTGACCAAAAAAGCCATAGTGCTGGCTCAGAAACCATCCCTCTTCCTTTTTGCTAGTCTTGGTGCCTGCAGTTGGAGAGGAGAATTCCATGGTTTCCTTTCCCATCTGAAGATACTCTTATGATACCTTGAAACCTGGGTGGCCACAGGGTTGCTGGGGCACTTTGGGTGGTCACCTGCAGCTCGAGGACTTCCCATTTTCACCCCATGGGAGCCCTCGGGCTGGTGGGAAGGTGCAGAAAAGCCTTGGTAGATGTCTGGGCATGGAGCTTCTCCACACTTTGGAGTTGGTGAGGGTTAGACACATCTCGTCCCTGCCAACCACGGAGATTCATGTCCCTCAACCCTTTTTTGCCTCTAAAAGTGGGGAATAATGTTTTTCCTTAAAAAGGGATGTTTTCCTCAGGAAAGAGCCTTGTGGATACGTGCATCATCCTGTGACATTTAGATAGCCCAGCGACTCATCGCACGTGGTGGAGTTCATCACAGAGCTTTGGTTCTGAAAAGAGAGCTGAATTTGGAGTGAAATAGAATCACAGACTGGTTTGGGTTGGAAGGCACCTCAAAGATCATTTCATTCCAACCCCGCCTGCCACAGGCTGGGACATCTTCAACTAGAGCAGGCTGCTCAGAGCCCCGTCCAACTTGGCCTTTGCTGGTAGCAGTGGGTGATTTCACGCTATTTATAATAATTACCTCATTCCAACAGGATTTTAATGGGTTTAGATTCAGGGAAGGCACTAAATTTGGGGTGAAGAACATCAGAACGGGGATGAATTCCCACCATAAGACTGGTGAGATCTTCCACAACCAGGCACTTGGGCAGGTAACCCGGTGGGTAATTTGGAGCTCTCCAAGCAAAAAAGAGCTGTCGCTGTCTATGGGATTTCTCAGCAGCAAGAGCAGAACTCGTCAGGTTAAGCCTCCCCTTGGCTTGGCACCGGGACAACTGTTGTTGGAATAATTTGTCTCGTTCCTGGCGTCCTCGATTCAAGAGGATGTTGACAAATTGGAAAGATGTGAAAGAGCCATGAGGGTGGTTAAAAGATTGGCAAACGCATCTTGCCAACGGAACGGCGTCTCCTGGCTCGGGTGGATTTAATAGATTTTTGTGTGTTTTGTTGTTTCTTTTTTCTTCTCGTTAAGCAGAGGTTAAGAGGTGGATTTAGTAGCTTCAGGTACCCGTGTGAAGAACAAAACCAGACAGTGCTGGGGGCTGTCAGACAGAGGTGGAACGCAAGCCGGTGCCTGGAAGTTGAAGCCAGACTTGAGCTGAAGAGCAGGGTTTTTAATACAATGATCCCTTGGGTTGTTTCACAGGAGTCCTGGTTTTTCCTCCTTCTCTAGAATTATATCCATTAAAACTAGGATAGAATTTAAATTTTTTTAAATTTTTTGATGGGTTTATTTATCTACCCGACCATCTCTGGATGTTCTTCACCCCACGCACGATGTTTCTCCCCCGGTGCTCGTAGATCTCCGCTTCCTGAGCCCGATTGGAGGGGTTGTGATGCTGCCGAGTTACAGTCAGTAAAGAACAGCAGGCGTTGGGGAGAGTTTTAAATGAAATGTATATTTTTATTTATTTAATCCCCACGAGCATTGTTTCCCTTCTTGCAGAAAACCCCCCCAACAAAACGGAAATCCAGTTTATTTTCAAAATCCAGATGATTTTCAATTCCAGGTTTTATCTAAAGATGCACTCATTGTATTTCCCTACGGGCTTCACTCCACCTTTGTTCCCCAGTGAGCCTCGATTCCTTCAGGAGGCTCATCCAAGGAGAGCCTGAGCTAAATTTACCTTGAGACCGACGTGTGGCAGAGTTACTGTGACAGAGAATTCTCAGTTGGTAAAGCTTCGAGCAGAAACGTGCAGTCTGCCCCCTGTTATTCTTTCCAACCACTCCCATCTCGGCAGGAATATCTTCTTTGCCTTACTGGTCTTACTGGCCACCTAGATCTGAAGGAGCTCAGGGTGGGTGCAAAGGCTCTTTAAATATCTCCTGGAAGGATGTGGAGAATGAGGCTGTTTTGATGCAGTCCCTGGCATTCGTTTACTACAGCAGCTTAAAAATGAATATTTGGGGGTTGGTATAAAATGATTCTGCTTATTTTTTAAATTCCCTCTTCTCTTTTCTTTCTCTAGCTGTGGGGAGCTCAGAAAATAAAGCAGGTAATACGATTTTTTTAAATATATATATATATCTCCTATCATTTTCTCCTATTGCTGCTTTTTTTTCCCCTTCCCCTGCTCTTCTCCATCAGTGACTTTGCCAGTTGCTGTTTTGTCTTGACACAGAACTGTAAATGCAGAGAATGTTGTTGCCACCAAAGAGGCTTGATTTTTATATTCCCTTTTCTTTCTTTCTTTTTTTTTTTTTTTTGGTATTTATATATTTTGATGTCTTCATTTTCTCCTTCCTGTCTAGTCAAGAGCTTTCTTGTCTCCAGGCTTTTGGAAATAGTTTGACAGTTCTTTGGTAAGGCTTGTGACTGTGTCGTACCTTCCTCCTCTGCAGTCCCCGATCGCTTGGGGATTGGGTTTTTTTATCCCCAGCCAGTTAAATCCAATTCAACCTCCTGGGCTTGTTGGAAAAACTGGGCAAAACTGGGCCAAGCCAGTTGTCCCTTTATGGGCAAAACAGAGTTAGGATTTCCATGGAGCTTGGGCTGGCCACAGCCGCCGGCGTTGGCCGAGAAGCTGCCGACACACGGAGGGGTGGAATCGAAACCCCATGGCCCACGAGGGGATTTGATTGGGGTCACCCTTAGGGTGACAGAAGGGGCTGTACCCCCACATTCCTGCCCCAGCTCAGCCACAGCCTGAGGCAGCTTTTTAGGTTTCCTACAGACATTCCTCGGTCTGACTCCACCTGCCGTGGCTGAGCCACCCAAGTCCTCACGAGGGTCTCCTGTAACCCATCACAAAGTGATTTGCACCCTCATTCCTGCTCTCTCCATCCCTCCACTGCAGCGAGGGCTTTTCCTTGTCTCCTGAGACAGGAGATGCTGAAAAGAGGCAGGAAGAGATGATTAGCTTTCCCTTTTCCCTTCCTCCACATAGATTTCCCCCCCCTAGGGTTGAGTTGCAGCAGCAGGTGACCTCTGGGGACGTTATGGTACCAAGAACCACTTTCAATATTTCAGGCTAACTCTGCTTGTTGACTTGTTTTCCAGGCCATCATCCACCCTGATACAAATGAGACCATCTTCATGCCTTTCCGAATGTCAGGTACGGCACGTCCCCATCAGACGGTCACTGGTTTTAGTGGGAATTTGGAGAAATTGTTGGGTTTGTCCTGAGAAGGGCAACGAAGCTGGTGAGGGGTCTGGAGAAAATCTCTTGTGAGGAGCAGCTGAGGGACCTGGGGTTGTTCAGGCTGGAGAAGAGGAGGCTGAGAGGGGACCTTGTTGCTCTCTAAGCTCCCTGAAGGGAGGTTGCAGTCAGGTGGGTGTTGGTCTCTTCTCCCAGATGACCAGCGATAGGATGAGAGGAACTGGGCTTGAGTTGCACCAGGGCAGGCTTAGGTTGGACATGAGGAAAAATGTCTTTCCTGAGAGAGTGGTGAGGCCTTGGGACAGGCTGCCCAGGGAGGGGGTGGAGTCACCATCCCTGGAGGGGTTCAAACACCATCCAGATGTGACATCTCAGGACATGGTTTAGTGGTCCTGGTAATATGTAGTAGATGGTTGGACTTGATGATCTTGAAGGTCATTTCCAACCTTCACATTTCTCTGATTCTGTGATTATTAATTTTTTACCCTTCCTTTTTTTTGAACTGTGTTTTGTAAACATATAGACCAAGCTCGGAAAATAATTCAAGTGCCAAAATCTCTTTGCAGTCGAGGAGAATTAGGATCCAAAATGTCTTATTTATAGGCATTTATTTTCCTCTCCTTCAGCTATTTTAAGGTCCAGCTAATGTCTTTTCTGGCATTTTTGAGGCATCCATCACTATAATTTTGCAGTAAACAGCAAAGCTTGATGCCCAATGAGCATCTCCAAGAGAGGAAGGGATGAGTCCTGTTGTTCCGTGGGTGGAGGTACCTGGTGGTCATGGCACTGAAAGACCAGGCTCAGCTTGTCTGTGGCTTAACTGGGCTACTTAATGATTAAATTGTCACCTCCTTCCCATTTTGGAGTGTCCCTCTGCCACACTCAGGCCCATGGCTACCTCTGCAGTGCAGCCTCAGTCCTTTCCCAAAGGATTTATTTCAATAATTAGGACCTTTTCCATATTTTTGAGGGAATATCTTCACCTGGATCCTGGTCAATGAGGAAAAATAACAGGGTTGGTGGGTTTTGTTCTCCAGTTCTTTGAAGAAGGGTGATGTTGAGGGTGAAGCAGAAGGGAGAAGAGGCAGGACCCTCTGCTTGGTTGCCTGGGTCTGGGTTTTTTTTGGGGTTGGTTTTTGGTTCTTTGGTTTTTTTTAATTATTTTTGAGGGTTTTTTTAAGTTTTTTCTTCTCAGGTCTTTGCCCTTTCCTACTGTAAATCAGATCCCTGAGGTTTAATTCAGTACTATTGGTATAATGCTCTGAGACCTTCTAGCGGAAGTCATGGAGATGAATTATAATTAGCACAAAAATTGGCAGACTTAGCAGGGGGAAAAAAAAAAAGGAAAAAAAAAAAAAGGAAAAAAAAGTGAAGCCTTAGATTTTTGTGACGCTCACTGAGATTTGGGGTAAAGGCTTCGCTCTAATAGAGGGAGCTTTAACTTACACCTAGGATCAAAATAGTCCCTCTCTCTTCCATGATGTAAATAGACTTTCTTCAGCTTATACCCTGTTCCTTTTTCTCCTGACCTAGAAATAAATGAGCTCTCTGGTTATAAAATCATTAGCAGAGAGGTTGATCAAGCAGATGGTGAAAGAGGGAGGTCTCACCTACGGTGGCATGGTCCTGCTCCTGAACTGGCACAGGATCTTCAGCTCATTAGATAGCTTCAGGAGCATCTTCAGCATCCTGGTGGGACCAGGCTCAACAAGAGGGGATGGGGCACAGAAAGCTGGGGAGTTTTCTCCTGGGCAAGTTGTGGGAGGGTCTGATGAGCAACCAGAGCTGGCACAAGGGAGGGAACAGCTTGTGTGACTGAGCCTGGGAAGGGGGGCAGGATCTCCCCCGTTCCGTGGCAGTGAGCCACTGGGTCAGCTCCATTAGCACCACAGTGACACCATCCAGCTCCTCCTGGTCTGGACCAGAGCAGCTCCTGGGACCTGAGCAGCTCCAGATGTGAGCAGCTCCTGTCATCTGCTGATAGGAGTTTTTGCTGGCTGCTTAGCCCAGCTCAACATCACGATGCCCTCTGAAGTGCTCCGACCGCATAGTGGCACAGACTGGGTTGACTGGAGTAAGCTTTAGGGTCTAGATGTTACCAGTTTCAGGGAACCTCTTAGACCACAACACAGGAAAAGTAGAGGATGGGGAAGGAGCTCAAGCAAAGATCAGGAGGCTGCTCCAGTTGACACTTGGTGCTTCAGGTGTAGGTCCATGGATGTCCCCATTGGTGGCACAGAGCTGGTGGACATCAGTGCAGCCCATCCTGCCAGTATGACTTCTACCCTAAAGTGGTAGATATCTCCAATGTGATTCTTTTTATTGTTTCTCATCCCAAAACGACCTATGAAAATTCACACATCTCTTCTTTTTATTGTTGTTTCTTTCTGAATAGGTTACATTCCCTTTGGAACGCCCATCGTAAGTATCTTACCACCTCTTTCCCCTTTCTTGGCAAGTCCCAAGAGATGCAGACAACTGGTTGAATTCCACCTCCCCTCCCCAATCCCTGCTCACTCGGGTCTCCCACCTTCCCCCAGCAAAGGGCTTGTCCTCTAAAACCCACCCCATGGACACAGTGTGTTTATCTAGTTCACATCATCTGCAACATCTTTTCCTTCTGGAAAGGAGAAGACCAAAATGAGCTCATCGCCTACACAACGAAACTTCTGCAACTCTCTGGCATTTCAGCTTTGGACTCTTCTATTTTTTCTTTCTTTTAGTTTTTTGATGGGTTTTTTTGTTTGTTTGGTTGGTTTGGTTTTACTTTGGGGTTTTTTGGTGTTTTTTTCATGTGTGTTTTTCATTCGTTGGTTGGGTTTGGTTTGGTTTTGGTTTTGCCTTGTTTTTTTGCATTGCTTTGGGGTTGGGTTTGGTTTAGGGTTTCTTAAGTGTTATTTTTTATTTGGTTTGGTTTGGTTTTTTGTCTTGTTCTTTCCTTTGGTTTTGTTTGGCTTGGTTTTGAGTTTGGGTTTGGGGGGTTTTTTTGGTGTTACATTACGTTTGGTTTTGTTTCAGCTTTGGTTTTGTTTCAGCTTTGGTTTTGTTTCAGCTTTGGTTTTGTTTCAGCTTTGGTTTTGTTTCAGCTTTGGTTTTGTTTCAGTTTTTCCCTTTGATTTGCTTTGGTTTGGGTTTGGTTTGAGGGTTTTTTTGGTGTTCTTTTGGGGTTTTTTATGTTTTGTTTTGTCTTGTTTTTTGCTTTTGTTTGGTTTGGGTTTGAGTTTGGTTTAGGTGTTTTGTGTCATTTTTTGGTCGGTTGGTTTTGGTTTGGTTTTGTTTAGTTTTATTCTTTGGTTTGGTTTGGGTTTGCTTTGGGTTTTTTGTGTTGTGTTTCTTTGGTTTTGGTTTGGTTTAGCTTAGTTTTATTTTGTGTTGTTTGATTTGGGCTTAATTTGGGGGTTTTTTTTCTGTTTTTATTTCTTTCTTTTGTTTTCTTTCATTTTTTGGGTTTGGTTTGGGGTTTTTTAGTGTTGTTGGTTAGTTTGTTGGGTTTGGTTTTGGTTTCGTTTTTGCTTTTGTTTGGTTTGGTTTTGTGGTTTGGGGTTGGTTTGGGGTTTTTTGTGTGTTTTTTGTTTGGTTTGGGGTGTTTTTGCTTTTTTGTTTGGCTTGGGTTTGGGTTTTTTTTTAATGGTTTTCCTTGATTGGTCGGGTTTGGATTGTTTTTTGCTTTTATCTGCTTTGGGTTTGGTTTTGAGGTTTGGGGTCGGTTTGGTTTTTTGTGTGTTTTTGGTGTGGTGTTTTTTGTTGTTTTTATTTTTCTTTTATTTTGTTTGGCTTGGGTTTGGGTTCGTTTGGTTTGGGTTTTTTAGTGTTTTTTTTGTTGCTTGGTTGTTTGGTTTTGGCTTTTTAAATTTTTTTTGCTTTTTTTGGTTTGACTTTGGGTTTAGTTTGGGGGTTTTTTTGTGTTGTTTGGTTGGTTTTGGTTTTGTCTTGTTTTTTTGCTTTTGTTTGGTTTGGGTTTGTTTTTTTCTGTGGTTTTTTTGGTTGGTTGGGTTGGGTTTTTTGTTGGTTTGGTTGTTTGGGGTTTTTTTTTTTCTTTCCTTTTTCCTTTCCTCTTTTCCCCTTTTTCCTTTCCTCTTTTCCCCTTTCTCCTTTCCTCTTTTCCCCTTTCTCCTTTCCCCTTTCCCCTTTCCCCTTCCCCCTTTCCTCTTCTTGTTCTTTTTTCCCTATTTTTTTCCTTTTTTTTCTTTTTTTTTTTCTTGCTTTGCCTTTTTTTGTTTTTTCTCTTGTCATGTGCACAGTTTACAAGTCACTTCCCCAATGCCACAAGTGATGATGTGGTGGGGCTGGGGTCTCATCATGACTAATTAAACCAGTGAGCTCTTTCCATGGTGGTGATGCTACTTCTGGTGGTGTTGGGGTGGGCTCTTGCTAAGGCCTTGTCTAGTTTGGGCTTGTTGTGAAATGTATATGTATTTGGGAGGGCTCTTGAGAGCAAAAACCAGAAGGGAGAGAATCCTGTCTCTCTTCCTGCTGCTGAAACCTTCAGTAGTTAATGAAAAGGGTTAATTACCCCCATTTTAACGCAGGGGGAAACTGAGGCACGCAGTTTGGCCCACAAAAGTTGATGCCAGTGGGTAGTTGGTCCTCCCAGCTGCCAGGTCATGGCTCAGCTCATTAACTCACACCTATTAAAATGGTTGAAGGAGGAAAATCTCCTAAATTAAATCTTCCTGAGCCCAGTGGAGCGTGGTATAGATCCTTCCCCAAACAACAACGGCGGAGGGGTTGGTGGCACCTGAGAGGTGGAATCATCGTGGCTGTTGCTATTTGTTGTCATCTGGAAAGGTTTGGCAGTGACTTTGTATGGGGCCTTTTAAAAAGAAAAGGTTAAACAAAAATGAGTTAACCATCAAATTGACAATGAAATCGGCCCAAATCCAGAGCTGTCAGAGGAGCCGAGAGCTGTCAGATGAGCCCAGTTTCAGTAGCTGCAAAGGATAAACTGGAACCTCTTGTCATTTCAAGGAAAAAAAAAAAAAAAAAGAAAAAGAAAAAAAAAAAACGAAAGAAAGAAGGAAAAAAAAAAAAAAAACCCACCCCAAACGTTTCAAATGTTAAAATTAAAATGTAACATTTATGCCAATCGATCTGTGAAATTTAGTGACAAAATTGGCAGCCTGCTCTAGCATAAAAACAGTTTGAGGGCTTGCATTTCGCAGAGGGGGATGGGATTTCCTCAAGAGAGCCTCAACGTGCCTGCGGTGGGCTCTGGCTGGGTGGTTTTCAGGTTTGCAGCCACATCTATGGGTGGGTTTTATTGGGCTTTTTGTGTTTGTTTTTTTATTATTTTGGGTTTTTTTCTTTTTTCCCCTATAGCCAATGCAAAATAATTCAGTAAGGTTCACCTCATTGTTGAGAGAGATTAAGGTCTTGCTGAAAAGAATCGGTTCTTTTCTGGCCGATGTGGCTGCTCCCCTGACACCACCAAATCCTGTTTATTCTTTCCCCGAGTTGCACTCGTTTGCTTTTCCGTTTGACCTCTATCCTTTCTGTGCTTGGGTTTATGATTGACACCAGGATCAGTTGCAGTGGCAGAGTGGCCAAGGCGGCCAACAGCACCCTGGCTGTGTCAGCACTGGGGTGGCCAGCAGAGGCAGGGCAGGGATTGTCCCCCCGGACTGGGCACAGGGGAGGCCACCCCTCAAATCCCAGGGTCAGTTTTTGGCCCCTCACTCCCAGCAGGACATGGAGGGGCTGGAGTGTGGCCAGAGAAGGGCAACGGAGCTGGGGAAGGGGCTGG
>JANHGN010002147.1:24313-38593 GCA_024605025.1 Megaceryle maxima
ATACTGGTATTAAGAAATTGTAAATTCTATCAATTAAAAAAAAAAAAGACACAGAAAATGGTTAAATTAAATATTTCATGCCAAGAGACTCCCCAGTAAACAGTAAGTTACAAATTCATTAATGATTTTGGTGTTCATGCAATTTTCAGATGATTTTTACCGTGATTTCTATTATTAGCACAGCTTTAGGAATATGTTCAGACTGGCTTATGTAATAACATAAACAAATAAACCTGGGGATACTTCTATTTGATTGGTGGAGACAGATACAATGCTGACCTCCACAGAGCAAGACCACTCACAGTCCTTAGGCAGGACTCTGAAAAGTAAAGATTACATATTTTTTCAGCTTATGCCTTTGGATTCTATGGTTTTTATATGCTGAGTTGAGTTAGGGCTTGCAAACATTATACAAAGCTTTAAAATTCCAGTGATTTTGATAACATCGTCATTTAAGAATGACTGTATCACTTTCCCTGCTGCCCATTAATTCAGATAACATTTCCTGACTCTCCCTCCTTCTTCCTTCTATTGCATCGCAGGTAAGATAGTGATCATTCACTGACACTGAAAGGAAAGCAACAGCTAAGCAATTGATAGAATGATCCTGTAAGTCACAAAAGCCATGCATAAAATTTCCCAAAAGCATTTTCAAATGTCTTTTAGGATTACACTGAGATCTTACTTGTAATCAAACTGTAGATGAGGAAACTGTGCCATTAAGCTTTCACGCAATTCTTTCAGCCGGCCAATATCATGAATCAGTGCCACCTTTTTTGCTAGAAGTGTTGCTTCTTTCTCTTCTGAAGAGTTGAACACAAGCAGCAGACAAACATCCAGAGCACAGAAATCTATTAGCTTAAAAATCTACATGTATGTAGAGAATACTTAATTGAATAAAATTATTTGTAAATTTGCAGTTTAGACAAATTAACACTATCACAAAACCAAACATACAAAGAAGGAGATTAAAGTCTTCTCTGAATGTCATTCTGGAATATTAATTTACAGTTTTGAGTAGCTTCTGTAACAACTGTTACCTGGAATGAGAAATGAATTTTAAGAAGTGGCTTAGGTGGGGAAAAATCAAGAAGAAATAGGGAGATTAAAATTTAAATTTACTATCAAACTTTAAAACATTTGGCCTAAAGCTTATAAATTCATTTTAAACTATATCCTGTAGAAAGCAAGAGCTTGCAGAGCTTTGATGAGAGAAATTTCCTCATATAGGAAAACAGCACACGGTATTTCTGTTAACTGTCCCCACAGCAGCCCTCATAATGTTGTGCTTTGTATTTCTAGTAGAAAGGTGTTGATAACACAGCAGTGTTTTGGCTATGGAAGAGCAGTACAGCATCAAGGCTGTCCATCCAAGGGGGATGGGCAAGAAGTTGGGAAGGGACAGTCAGGACAGCTGACCAAGTGATATATGAAGCCATGCTCAGCAATAGAAGAGAAAGGAGGAGGGAAGGGGGTATTTGTTATTAAGGCATTTGTCATCCAGAACAGCCACTATGCCTACCAAGGCCCTACTTCCCAGGAAGTGGCTGGACATTGCCAGCTGATGGGAAGTGGAGAGTAAATCTTTTTGGTTTCCCTTGCTTCTGTGTCTGACAAGAGCCAGATCCAGCTGGTTCCAAGACAGACCTGCTGCTGGCCAAGGCCAAGCCCATCAGCAATGTTGGTAGTGCCTCTGTGATAAAAATATCATAGAAAGGGTAAAAACTGCAGCACAGCATCAGCTGGGAGAGGAGTGAGAACATGCAAGAGAAACATCTCTGAAGTCAAGTGAATGACCTGCTCAACTTGGTGGCAGAGCAGAAAGAGGAATTGGAAAGGTTAAGCAGTATCAAGGAGTGTGAGAGGGAGATAAATTGGTGGAGCCACAGCCTGAGGCAAAGGCAGCAGATGGAGGGTCCACAAGAAGGAAGAAGAGGATCCCTTCCCTTCTTGCCACCTAGCAGAAGGAGGGGACCTAAGAGACAGAGAGGGAATGGAAACAGGTTCCTCCTTAGGGAGGCAAGTGAAATCCCTCCTGGCCTCCCTCACCTTCCCAGTTGCCCTTACACAACAGGTTTGTGGCTCTGAACTTGAGGGCCAGGCAACTGTGGATATAGATGAAGGTCCATCCAGGGGGTTACCTGGGGTGAGTCAGCCAGACCCACACATTAGGGCTGCTTTTGTCAAAAAAAAATAAAAGGAGGGTCATTGTCACAGGAACAGAGTGCCCCATATGCTGATGGATCCATCCCAAAGGGAACTCCTGCCTCCCCGGGGGCCCAGATTAGAGACATCACCAGGAAACTCCCTGGTCTGGTACAGCCCTCTGATTATTACCTGCTACTGGTTATGCAGGTTGGTAATGATGAGGTTGTAGACAGAGGTCCAGAAGTGATTAAAAAGGACTTCAGGGCACTGAGGTGGTTGGTTGAAGGATCAGAAACACAGACCATGTTCTCCTCAGTCCCTTCAGTGGCAGGGAAGAATTATGGAAAGGAACAGGAAAACACACCTGACTAACACATGACTCCGAAGCTGGTGTCTCCTGTTTTGGTTTTTTTTGCCACAGGATGCTTTACAAGACCCCAGGCCTGCTGACAGGAGATGGGGAACACCTGTCTCAAAGGGAGAAAAGGATCCTGGGGCAAGAACTAGGGGGACTCATTGACACATCTTTAAACTAGACTCAGAGGGGGACAGGGATAAAACAAGGCTTGCTAGACTTACACTAGTACCTGTGTGTAAGGTCTTATAGTCAGCTGTCTCAGTGGAGGTAGGGAATGATTCAAGTGGCAGCAAAGACACAAGAGTTGATAGGCTCTTAACTTTTGAAGCAACTGAGAACTGGCCAGGGGGAACTGGAGCTTCTCCCTCCAAGAAGGTGGCAGGACCATTAACCTGTCTGAAGTGCATCTATACCAATGTAGGTACTGAAGGCCACTGTGCAGTGAGAAAAGTATGATATAGCTGCCATCACAGAAATGTGGTGGGACAACTCACATGACTGGAGTGCTGCAATTGATGGCTAACAGCTTTTCAGAAGGGCCAAGCAAGGAAGGCAAGGTGGCCTTCTATGTAAGGGAGAGATATGAATGTCTACAACTTCATGATAGAGATGACAGGGTTAAGTGTTTATGTGTATGAAACAAGGGGGAAGGCCAACAAGACAGATATTGAGGTGGGAATTTGTTACAGACCACACAATCAGGATGAGACTGATGAAATACTCTAGAAGTTGGGAGATGTTTTGCAATGGCTCTCTCTTATTCTCTTGGGGGACTTTAGCTTCCCAGATGAGTGCTAGGAATATAACACAGCAAAGAGGGAGCAGTCCCAGAGGTTCCTAGAGTGTCAGCAAGAGAACTTCCTGATGCAGGTGGTGAAGGAGCCAACTGGAGAAGGTGTCTTTCTGGACTTACTGCTTGAGAACAGAGAAGGACTTATAGGAGATGTAACAGATAGCTTAGTGATCACAAAATAATAGTTTTTAATACTTGGAGAAGTAAGGAGGGGGGTCAGCAGAACTGCCACATTGGACTTCTGTGGGACAGACTTTGCTCTGTTCATGTAACTGACTGGCAGTGTCCCTTGGGAGACTGTCCTGAAGGACAAATGGGTCCAGAAAGGCTGGGCAATCTTGAAGAAAGAAGTCTTAAAAGTGCAGGAACAAGCCCTCCCTATGTGCTGAAAGATGGACCAGCAGGGAGAGACTGGCTGTACTGAATGGAGAAATTTGGCTAGAGCTCAGGAACAAAAGGAGAGTTTATGGCCTTTGGAAAAGGCAGCAGCCACTCAGGAGGACTACAAAGATTTAGTGAAGCTACGCAGGGTGAAAATTAGAAGGGCTAAAGCCCAACTAGAACTCAGTCTAGCTGTGGACACAAGACAATAAAAAATGCTTCTATAAATATGTTAACAACGAAAGGAGAACTAAGTAGAATCTCCATCCTTTATTGGATGCAGGAGGAAACATAGTGACAAAGGATAAGGAAAAGGCTGAGGTACTTAATGCCTTCTTTGCCTCAGTCTTTAATAGTAAGGCTAGTTTGCTGGGCAGCCTGCCCCCTGATCTGGAAGACAGGGCTGGGGAAGTGAAGGTGACCTCCATAATCCATGAGGAAATGGTTAGTGACCTGTTGCACCACCTGGATATAGACAAGTCTATTGGGCCAGATGGGTTACACCTGAGAGTGCTGAAGGAGCTGGCAGATGTACTTACCAAGCCACTCCTCATGGTTTACCCACAGTCCTGGCTAACCAGGGAGGTCCCAACAGACTAGAGATTGGCAAATGTGACATCCATCTACAAGAAGGAGGACCTGAGGAACTACAGACCTGTCAGTCTGACCTTGTTGCCAGGGAAGGTTATGGAACAAATAATCTTGAATGCCATAACATGCCATTTAGAGGACAATCAAGTGAGTGGTCCCAGTCAGCATGGGTTCATGAAGGGCAGGTCCTGCTTAACGAACCTCCTCTTCCTCTATGACAATGTGACATGTTTGGTGGATGAGGGAAAGGCTGTGGACATTGTACAACTGGACTTCAGCAAAGCCTCTCACACTGTTGCCTACAGGTTCCTCATGAAAAAAAATGTATGCCCTAGGCCTGGATGGGCTCACTCCCTGATGGATCAAAATGCTGGCTGGACAGCTGGGCCCTGAGAGTGGTGCTGAATGGAGTTAAACACAGATGGGTGATCAGTCACAAGTGGTGTTCCCCAGGGCTCAGTGCTGGGGCCACTCCCATTTCATATCTTTACCAATTATCTCAGTGAGGGGTTAAGTGCACCCTCAGTAAGTTTGCAGATGACACCAAGCTTTGCAGAAGTGTTGATCTGCTTGAGGGTAGGAAGGCTTTTCAGAACAGGCTGGATCAATGTGCCGAGGCCTATCACATGGACTTCAACAAAGCCAAGTGTCAGCTCCTGCACTTGGGCCACAACAACTGTATGTAATGTTACAAGCCTGGGGAGGAGTAGCTGGAAAGCTTCCCTGTTGAAAGGGACCTGGGAGTGTTGACTGACAGCTGGCTGGTCATGAGCCAGCAGTGTGCCCAGGTGGCCAAGGCCAATGTTATCCTGGCCTGCATGAGGAATAGTGTGGCAAGAAGGACTAGGGAAGTGGTTGTGCCTCTGGAATCACAAGAATCGCAGAATGTTAGAGGCTGGAAGGGACCTCCAAATATCAAGTCCAGCCTCCCTGCCACAGCAGGACAGAACTAGAGCAGACGACACAGAAATGCATCCAGACAGGTCTTGAAAGTCTCCAGAGAAGACTCCACAACCTCTCCAGGGAGTCTGTTCCAGTGCTCTGTAACCGTTACAGTAAAGAAGTTCCTCCTCATGTTGAGGTGGAACTTCCTGTACTCAAGCTTGAATCCACTGCCCCTCATGCTATCCCAAGGCAAGAGTGAAAAGAGGTTGTCCCTGCCTTCTTGACATCCAGCCCTTATGTATTTATAGACATCTAGATCCCCTCTCAGCCTTCTCCTCTCCAGACCAAAAAAGCTCCAGGTCTCTCAGCCTTTCCTTGTAAGGCAGGTGTTCCAGACCCTTAATTGTCCTCATAGCCTTCTCAGCACTGGTGAGGCTGCACTTGGAGTACTGTGTCCAGTTTTGAACGCTGCAGTATGAAAAAGACATTGAGGTGCTGGAGTCGGTCCAGAGAAGGGCAATGAAGCTGGTGAAGGGTCTTGAGAATAAGTCTCATGAGGAGCAGCTGAGGGAACTGGGGTTGTTTAATCTGGAAGAAAGGAGGCTGAGGGGAGACCTCATAGCTCTGTACAATTCTCTGAAAGGAGGTTGTAAAGAGGTGGGTGTTGGTCTCTTCTTACAACCAATAGGACAATGTCATCAAGTTGCACTAGGGTAGGTTTAGGTTTGACATTAGGAAAATCTTCTATGCTGAAAGGGTTATTAAAGACTGGAACAGGCTGCCCAGGGAAGTGGTTGTATCACCATTCCTGGATGTATTTAAAAGCAGTCTAGATATGTTGCTTAAGGATATGGTGTAGTAGTGGCCCTGGTTAGTGGTTAGTGGTTGGACTGGACGATCTCAGTGGTCTTTTCCAGACATGGCAATTCTGTGACCAAGGTCAGTAAAGGAGGGGTAGGAGGTGCTCCAGTCACCAGAGCAGAGTTTCCCCTGTAGCCTGTAGTGCAGACCACAGTGAGGCAGACTGTCCTCCTGCAGCCCATTGAGACTAATGGTGGAGCAGATACTCAACTGCAACCCATAGAGGACTCCACACCTCCACTCCCCAAAGGAGGCTGTGACCCTTTCGGAAGCCTGTGCTGGAGAGCACACTCCTAGCAGGACATGGGACCCCATAAGGGACCCACAGTGTTCCTGAAGAACTGTAGCCCATGGGAAGGACTCACATTAGAAAAGTTCATGGAGGACTGTAATCCATGGGAGGGACCCCATGCTGGAGCTTGGGAACAGTGTGAGATTGAAGGATCAGCAAAGACAACATGTGATGAACTGACTGCATCTTCCATTCACTATCTCCCTGCACCACTTGGAGGGAAGAGGTAGAGAAAATCAGAAGTGCAGCCCGCAAAGAGGGAAGTGGAAGGAGAAAGGCATTTTACAGTTGTTCCTATTTTTCATTATCCTACTCAGATTTGATTGGTAATAAATTAATTTCCCCCAGGTGAGACTGTTTTGCTCATGATGGCATTTGGTGAGCAATCTCCCTGTCTCAACCCATAAGCCTTTCATCATATTTTTCTCTCCCCTGTCCAGTTGAGGAGGGGAGTGAGAGTGGCTTGGTGGGCATGCGGAAGCCAGCCAAGGTCAACCCACCACACTTCTATATCCTTTTTAATTCCCCCAAAGTTATGCACCAGATGTCTGTACAGACCTTCATAATTCAGGTTCTTCATTTGGTTCTCTAATTTTTCTTTTGTTTTTCTGACCACTTCAAGTGCTTCTTTGTCTTTCTTATATCTTCCATCCACCTTTTTAACTTCAGCTTGTTTTGTCTTTAATTCCTGTTGTGCATATTTCAACTTCATTCGAGCCTGTAAGAAGCAACAAAATATGGAACCTGAAGATCTTCAAAGAGAATCTTGCAGGTGCAAATTTCAAACCCTTGCACTAACAACATACTCATATAACTTGTAAAAGTTCTCACTGGTTGCAGAAATGTCAAAAAGCAGCCCAGGCTTTTCAAAGTAAGGACCCAGGTAATTTGAAAATGAACCCACAAATCAAGCAAAGCGGACTTTCAACTTTGAAAATTTAATTTCCACTGAGAACTACACCAGAAGAGGTTTCCTAGCTTAAGACAGAAGAAGTGGTGTCTGTTTCAGTCATGTGACTAGCATAAAATTTAAATAAGCAGAAAATCGTTTCTCCTGAACTCTCCATTCAGTCTCAGGCATCTGTATTTTGATTCCAGTAAGTTTTAGTGCAGAATACTCTATCCTCTGAATGTGTCTTAGATTCCTCCTATCCAATACCATTAGTCATTTGAGCACTGATTCTTACTTTACGTCTCAAATGCCAGTTTCTATACTCCCTCACAGCAATATTATAACTTTTCCCTATTTGTCTGTATCTATGCAAGGATTTTTTTTTTTAATGACATTAATGCACACCAACTTGCAAAATACCTTGCACAGATATTCTGCAAATCTTTTCACTGACCTTTCAAGACTATGTCATTCTGAGTTTCAGACAATTTTCAAAAGAAGCAGGAAGGCTGGTATGAGATAGGCAGAACTTTTATTCTTACCTGCTTAGCCTCTGTTACTGCTTTGCTGATGTCATTTTTGCAAGTCATCATCTGTTCAGCAAGAGTAGCTTCTTCCCCATCATCATTGCTGGATAAGCCAGCAGACACAGCATTAAAATGCTGTTGTGCTGTGGCTAAAGCATCTGCATCTTTTTCACTTGCTTCCTGTATAGCATTTAGTTCATTCTCTATCTTCTTTACTTCCTTCTCCTTTGACACTAATGCTTTAGTATCCTTCAGCAAAACAAAGAACAAAAACAACAACAAAATAAGAGAGAACCTGAGTCCCATTAAATTCATGTTGTTTAGATGAGGAGCTATGAGTAGTTCATCAATTACATTTTTATGACCCTTTGTCAAATTTTGTGGCCTTAGAATTTGCCTTTGCATGTTTTCAGCTGGGGAGGTTCCAGCTGACTGGAGGTTAGGAAATGTAAAGCCCATCTACAAGGAGACAGACAAGGATCTGAGGAACTACAGGCCTGTCATTTTGCCCTTGATGTCATGGAAGGTTATGGAGCAAATAATCCTGAGCGCCACTACAAGCTGCATACAGGACAACCAGGTAACCAGGCCCAGTCAGTGTGACTTTATGAGAAGCAGGTCCTGCCTGACTAACCTGATCTCCTTCTATGACAAGGTGACTAGCTCAATGGATGAGGGAAAGGCTGTGGATGTTGTCTGCCTGGACTTCAGTAAAGCTTTTGATGCCATTTCTCACAGCATTCTGCTGGAGAAACTGGCTGCTCATGGCTTGGATGGGTGTACACTTCACTGGATTAAAAAACTGACCCAATGGACAGATCCAGGGAGTGGTGGTGAATGGAGTTAAATCCAGTTGGTGTTTGGTCACAAGTGGTGTTTCCCAGGGCTCAGTACTGGGGCATGTTCTCTTTAATATCTTTATCAAATGATCTTGATGAGAGCATCCATGGCACCCTCACTAAGTTCACAGATGACACTAAGCTGCATGGGAGGGGTAATAAGTCTCCACAGAGGAATCTGAACAGGCTGGAATGATAGGCCAAGGCCAACTGTATCTTGCTGAGATTCAGCAAGGCCAAGTTCCAGGTCCTGAACTTGGGTCACAAGAACCCCATGTAATACTACAAAAGCTTGGGAAACAGTGGCTGGAAAGCTGCGTGGTGGAAAAGAACCTGGGAATGTTGGTCAACAAACAGCTGAATACAAGTCAGCAGTGTGCCTGGGTCGCCAAGGCCAACAGCATCCTGGTTTCTACCAGAAACAGCACGGCAAACAGGACTAGAGAAGTGAATGTCCTCCCTGTACTCATCACTGGTGAGGCTGCACCTTGAATACTCTGTTCAGTTTTGGGCCCCTCACTACAAGAAAGACACTGAGGTGCTGAAGCATGTCAAGAGAAGGGTAACAAAGCTGGTGAATGGTCTGGAGAACAAGTCTTCTGAGCAATGGCTGAGGGAACTGGGGTTGTTCAGCCTGGAGAAAAGGAGGCTGAGGGGAGACCTTATTACTTTCTGTAAGTCCCTGAAAAGAGGTTGGAGCCAGGTGGGGGTCAGTCTCTTCTCCCAACAAGTGACAGGATAAGAGGAAATGGCCTCAAGTTGCACCAGGGGAGGTTTTGATTGGAGATGAGGAAAAATATTTTCACCAAAACAGTTGTCAAGCACTGAACCAGGATGGCCAGGGAAGTGGTGGACTCACCATACCTGAGATATTTAAAAGATATATAGATGTGGCATTTAAGAATGTGGTTTAGTGGTGACCTGGAAGTGCTGGGTTAATGCCTGAACTTTATGATCTCAAATGTCTCTTCCAACCAGAATGATTTCATGATCTCTCTTGAGCTTAACAGAAGGTGGCAATCATAAAGAGCAGCACTTTCTTTGTATATGCATCATATCTGTGTTTAATGGGAACCTACTACTTATGCCACACAAATCAAACAATGCTCTTACCATTTGTTTCTTCTTTCCTGATGCAATTCTTGCCAATCACAGGATTGGTTAGGAAAAATAGCTGTTTCTCTCAATCCAAATTAATTTACTGTTAAAATAAAATTATATATAAAGGACTTGCCTCCTGCATAATTTTTACCAGTTCTTTGTACTTCATCTCTTCATTTTTTAAGTTTTCCTTCTTGAGATCAAGGGCACTTTGTGCTCTAGTATTATCCCTTTGAACTTCTGAAAGAGCACCTTCCAGTGATCGGAGTGTACCATCAACTTCCTACAATCAGAAATAAAGAAATAACCTAAGAAACTGATAAGAGCATTTGTAATATTTCATCTCTTCACAGCTATATGTAGAAGAAGAATAAACATCTCATTAAGCAGGTAGGTAGACTCCAATGCTAACAGGTCAGAACATCTCTTCCCTCTGAAATGCAAACTAACTTGAAGCCACTACTGAAGACCCACATCATCCCCTATCATGCGACACTGGCCTGTGCAACAGCTGCATTGAGGCATCCAATGACCCTATGGGCCATCCTGTACTCAGTCAAAGTTATTGGCCCCAAAACTAAGGTCAGTATTGATTTTCACTGAACAACAGTTTCCTACTTGAAGTGTATTTGAGACATTAACAATCTTTTGAGACATTAACAAAAAAGAAAAAAAAAATCTGACATAACTTACTATTGAATATACAGATTGGAAACATAAGGGGAAAGTTTCTATTCTTCAGTTACTATTCATTTACAGCAATTGGAAATAAAGCACTTCAGACAGATGAAAACTTTAAATGGATGTCTTTTAGACAATGGTTAAGAATGAAAATGACCAGTGTATAAACAGCCCACCAGAAGATACAAGTTCAAGAGTATATTATCTGTAAAAATAACTCAGTTCTCATACAACTCCTTGTATTCACATATTCAGATAAGCATGAGACTGTTCTTGCTTACCTTATCCCTTTTCTTCTCCATCTCTGCCATTTCTTTATTAAGTTGTTTTATCATCTTTTCATTTTCAGCCATGGATTCCTGAAGCTTCTCCACCTGAGACTCCATCTCCTTTAATACTGTACCAGAGGATGCCTTTATCTCTTCAGCCAGAACAAACTGATAAGCTATACAGAGGCGGTTTAAGTGTTCTGCTACTCGCATTATTTTTTGGTATTCTAGATAGGATGATTGATCCTGAAAAGACATCAGTAAAAAAATAAAAATCTCTAAAAATGTATGGAAAATAATATTTAGTAAGACTGATATAGATATCTTCTAAGCACTTCTAATAACTTTACTATTTGTAGATAGTAAGAGGAAGAATTCTCCCATGTTAAGTAATATATTTGGTATTGTACATTGCAGGTCTGCTTAAGAAAATCCTAGATAATACTCCTACAATTGATTGCACACCAGAGGTATCACTTGACACAAGTTTTTTAATAACTAAGATATGTTTTTATCTTGTTCTCTTGTTTTCTTCTCCCTACATTCCCCTCTAGGATTTCCTGGAAGTCTTCAATGTCACATTTTCTGTATTTGGACAGAAGATAGAATTTATCTCTCTTAAAAGATTCTACAAAGCTTGAAAACATGCTATTGCTTTAGTCACCACATACTGGTTCAGGGTAGCTGAAAGTATTTTTTCAGTAAAGGCCCTATCACTTTTCTAATTTTTCCATACCTCTCTCAGTTTCTCTAAAGTTGGATTTATCTCCTCATCTAAGACCTGAAAGACAAAACAGAACATTTATATTCCAATTTTTAAAACTTGTCTATATCTAAGCATTAATATATAGTTCCAGGTGCAAAAATGAAAGATTCTACAAGTTAAAAACCACAGTACACTAGCTACTCAGTTACCTTTAACAAATATAAAAGAAAGTATACTTTCCAATGTGTAGTACCTTTCGAATGTCTTGCAGTTTGGTTTCCTTTTTCTCTATGGTTTTCTGCACACTTATTTTCTTGCATTCATACATCCTTGTACCAGCAGCTTCTTCAATCATAGCTAAAATCTGAAATAAAGCAAGATGACAAAAATGTGATGTTCTCACGTTAGGTTCAACTCAGAACTGAATTTAACATCTTATCTCTCCCTGTAATACTTCTCCCCCCCAAACCCCACTGTCCTGTTCTCAAAGTATTGATTCTTGTCATTCACAACAAATGAGTAAAACGTCAGACTAAAAAAAAAAAAAAAAAAATCACGCAATTTTCTTACCTCTGGTGGCTTCATATTTAGAACTTTGGTAATTTGCCCCTGATGACAAAAAGAATTGTGTTTGTGCATGATGCAATACTAAAACAAACAAAACCCCAAGCCCCCAAAACCCCACTCATTTTTATGTTATATATTCAAACACATTTGGTTGGATTTTTTTTCTACAAGGATAATCTAGTTTACTCAAGTGTCTTGTTCTTGAAAGTTCAAACAAGTCACTTTTTCAGCACCCCAGAAGTGGCCCTTAAATCTTACCTTAGGTTAGGTCTTTCACATTTCTGATTACATCTTGAAGGAGTAACATGCATATTTTGTTTGCTGATGTGGAATAAACTCTTAATTATAAACTAGCTTTTTGAAGATTTAGCTTATATGTAACTAAGGGGAAGCAGAATAGGTGCAAATCTGCCCTCTTGCCCTTCCACTGCCCCCAAGCCCAGAAGTTGGCACAGTTCCATTTGAAACCATAAATTCTGCTCTGTTTCATTGTTCCCAGCAAGTATTTCTGATTTGTTTAGGTCCTATGTAAAGTTTGTAACAGCTAATTCAATTGTTAATTAAGACTTAAAAAGGCAGGTGTATCAACCTCATTCAAAATGTTGTCTAACATTGAACATAAAAAATAAATTCTTAGTCTTTCTAGAATAATCATAGAATGGTTTGGGTTGGAAGGGACCTTAAAGATCATCTAATTCCAATGTCCCTGACTATGGCAGGGACACCTCCACTAGACCAAGTTGCTCAAGGCCCCATCCAACCTATATTTGAACATATCCACAATGTCCCTGGGCAACCTGTTCCAGTGCCTCACCACCCTGAGAGTGAAGAATTTCCTTCTTATTTCTATCCTCTTACAGTTTCAAACTGGAATCCCCTCATCCTATCACTACAGGCCTTCCCTACTCAGCTTTCTTGTAGGCCCCCTTCAGATACAGGAAGGCCACAGTAAGGTCTTCCTGGAGCCTTCTCTTCTACAAGCTGAACAACCGCAAGTCCCTCAGCCTTTCCTCACAGGAGATATTCCAGACCTCTGATTATCTTCATAGCCCTCCTCTGGACCCACTCCAACATGTCCATGTCCTTCTTCTGTTGTGGTCTCCAAAACTGGATGCAGTACTCCAGGTGAGGTCTCAAAAGGGTGGAGTAGAGGGACAGATTCACCTCCCTTGATCTGATGGTCACACTTCTCCTAATGCAGCCCAGGATGCAATTGGCCTTCTGGACTACAAGCACACATTGTCGATTCATAGTGAGCCTTTCCTCAATCAGCACCCCCAAGTCTTTCTCCTCAGGGCTGCTCTCTATCCATACTCTGCCCAGCCTGTACTTGTGCTTGAGATTACCTCGACACAGGTGCAGGACCTTGTATTTGGCCTTGTTGAAATTCATGAGATTGGGTGTGGGCCCACCTCTCAAGCCTGTCCAGGTCCCTCTGGCTGACATCCCTTCCCTCCAGCATGTTGACTGCACCACACAGCTTGGTGTCATCCATAAACTTGCTGAGGGTGCACTCGATCCCACTTTCCATGTCACTGACAAATATGTTAAACAGCACTGGTCCCAGTACCAATCCCTGAGGAGTTCCACTTGTTACTGGTCACCACTTCGACATTGATTGCAACTCTGAGCAAGATCATCCAGCCAGTTCCTTATCCACAGAGTGGCCCATTCAATCCATGTCTCTACAATTTAGAGACAATGTCAAAGACTTTGCACGAGTCCAGGTAGATGACATCAATTGCTCTTCCCTTATCCACTGATGTTGTTACTCCATCATAAAAGGCCACCAGATCTGTCAGGCATGATTTGCCCTTGGTGAAGCCATGTTGGTTGCCACCAATCACCTCCTCATTTTCCATGTGCCTTAGCACAGCCTTCAGGAGGACCTGCTCCATGATCCTGTCAAGCACAGAGGTGAGACTGACTGGCCTATTGTTGCCCAGATCTCCTTTCTCCCCTTTTGAAAATGGGGGTCATGTTTTCCCTTTCACCAGACCACCATGACTTTTCAAATCTGATGGAAAGCAGCTTAGCAACTTGGTCAGCCAGTTCCCTTAGGACCTGCAGATTATCTCATCAGGTCCCATGGACTTGTACACCTTCAAGTTCTTTAGATGTTCTTAATCCTGATCTTCCCTTACGGTGGGCAGATCCTTCTCCCAGTCCCTGCCTTTGCCTTCTGCAACTTGGGCAGTGTGGCTGGAGCCCTTGCCAGTGAAGTCCGAGGCAAAGAAGTCATAGAATACCTCAGCCTTCTCCATATCACTCATGATCAGGTCTCCTCTTTCCTTCTGTAGAGGGCCCACATCTTCCCTAAGCCTTCCTGTTATCTCTCACATACCCATAGAAGTTTTTCTCATTGCCTTTGATGTCCCTGGCCAGATTT
>JANHGN010002149.1:0-17046 GCA_024605025.1 Megaceryle maxima
GGCGGGGTGGGGTGGGGCGGGGCGGGGCGGGGGTGTGAAGCGCGGCCGCACGGGGCGGGCCGCCAGCCGTGCCGCGGAGTTTGCTGCGCTGCGAGCCGTGCCCGGAGCCGCGCTCTCCCCTGTCGCAGCTCGAGTAAGTCCTTCCGTCCTTCCTTCTTCCCTCCCTCCTTCCTCTCGGCACCGCGAAGTGGGCCCCAGTCGCCCCCTCCTCACAGCTCCGTATGCCCAGTGCGGAGCCGGGATGCTGGGCGCTGCGCGGAGCTATGCGGGGCGGGTCTCGCTTCCCGCCCATTGTTTGCTGCGCCCTGAGGCTGGGGGGGTGGGGGCGCTGGGGGTGAGGTGGGGCCGAGGTGGGACGGCTGCGAGCGTCTTCCTGGGTGTTTCCGTGGGTGTTTTCGCGGCTGTTTTCGCGAGCCCCGAGCTGAAGGGGCTGCTGCGGGTCCGGTCGGCGCCCATCACCGGTGGTACGTGTGTCTCTGCCGGGTACTTCGGGCATTTTGGAGCGTTGTACCGCCGGGGATGCTGTTGCTGCTAATTCTCAGATGTTTCTACTTTGCAATTATTCTCTTAACTGGGTGCTCAGCCCTTTCTACTCGGTGGACTGAGGAAATATTTTTTTACTTGAAATTATACCCCCTTCTCGGTTGTTTTAGAGCATAAGCGAGCGTGCTGTTAAAGGTCTCGCTCTCCGCAGTATTCATGAATCCCCTTTGCCGTCATAAGGCATGTGTATCTAGATCAGAGTCGATCAGTGAGATACGAGGCAAATGTGTACTCTCTGACGGTGTCTCGCTGAACACAGGCACCTGCGAACACCCTTTCCTCTTGCAAGTCCGTGTCTTGATCACTTTGTTCACTGCACCCACAAAGGAGTATTTCTTTAGCTGTGCTTTTTTAGCAACGATTCAAAATATCTCATGTAAAACCTGGTAAAACTCATGACCCTAAACTGCTCGTGTACATCAAGTGATGCTGGGTGTTATTCTCAGTGGACCCAGCATACCTGACTGCCTTGAATGTTTTTTGTTTTATGGTCCTTGATGGACTTGCTAAGTGCGTTAGTCTGTTGAGACTTTGAGTTTTCTAGCCCTCGGGAGCAACACCTTCTGTGAACACTCCTGCCTAATGCTGAGTTTGATATCAAAGGGAGAATCCATGATACAGAACTAGTGTTGTTATTATGGAAAGTGACATACAGTTTCTTTGAAGAAAGAAGAAATCTTGAAGTCATTTATAAAATGGAATATATGGTTGTGTTGTGTTTTTTCCTCAGGAATAAAATGTGTGTATTATCTATCATTATTATAGCCATTTAATCTCTCTGCTGTAATAGCAATTGGTTTTAATTTTCTATTTTTATTGCCCTTTCCATAATGATTTTCTACTGATTGAATTCCTTTTCTTCTCTGTCACTGTGGGTGTTGGCCTCTAATCCAATTCTTAACAGCATTTGTAACTACAGTTCAGTTTATGCCCACATCTTACAGAAATGAAAAAATAAAATCATATAGGCAGTGCCCTCATTCATTTCACAAGTTTGAATCTGTAGGATTCATGCAATATTGATCCTTTTATTGTTTGGTTTTTTTGTGTTCTCTTTCAAATGTTAATATAACTTGGCCCATTTCAGGCAGGTCTTGATTGAGAAGATTAAACAAATGCATTGCCTGCTCTTAATGATAATTTTAGCTACTCTTATTGTGTGTTCTATAATGATATGATGCAAGTTGTAAGTCTGTACATCTCTTCTTCTCCCTGACCCTCCCCATACTTTTCCTTTTCACCAAAATATTTAGTAATTAGCAAGCTAGTAATTAAACATGGTGCTAAAATACAGAGGATTACTGTGACTTTTTTTTTACTTCCCTAATAAAAAGGAAGGAGCTAAGATGCGTATAAGAAAAGGTTTAACAGGCAGTCAAGAACCAGAGATTTCTTTCTCTGGGAAAAGAACCCTTACCAATGTTTATTGAATTTGCTCGTCTGCATGAAGAAAAGAACTGTTGTTTTGTTATCTAGCAGCTGTAGGAAGATTGACAGCTACACATTGCAAATCTATGAAGGATCTGTCCATGACACAATTATAGTTCATGTAGATAGTTATCCTACACATCTTCTCATTTGTAAAATTACATGAACAAGATCAGTAAGTTTGTGGAGAAGATATAAATGCAGTGAATATACTGTAAAGATTTTGAAGCTCTTTGGGATAATTAGTGGTGCATGGTCTTCCCTGCAATATGACATTAATAGAGTTAATTTAAATTCAAATATGTGCACACCATTGTAAACATTATACTGTAGAAAAGAAATACATATTTTGAAACATGCTAGTTCTGTCAGAAGAACATTAAGTGTAGTAGTCTTTTGTTAAGATAGAGAACATCACTGATGTCGTGGCGTGCTTTGCATTTTTAAATAGAATCTAATGAATTACAAACATTCATTATGCTACAAGCAATTGCTGAAACTTCTCAGGACCCCAAAATAGAGAGTTATTTGTATACTGATACTCTCACGTTTTCCGATTATGGTATCACTGTAAAACCATAAATAAAAAAAAGCTATTGTTCTGAAATGAGTTCTCTGCTAGCTCCAAATCTTTTGTTGGTCTATTTCTATCTTGTAAATTTAGGTTTAAATATCTCGGTGTGTTCAGGTTATGGAACTTTCTGTTTGGAAGTGTGGGAAAGCTACAAGAAGGGTCTGGGAGCAGTCTCTGTTGGATCTTAGAAGAGTTAAGGGTATGTAATCTGCTGCAGAAGGTCAGGTTTACCAAACGTCTGAGAATGAAGGTAGTTGAAATTTTCAAAGGTCAAAAAGAGTGATCTACTAATTTTAATGGACATCTTGTATAAATATTGTTTATCTTAACACCTCAAGATGCAAAAAAACCCACCCCAAAACAAACAAACAAGCCCAATTCTTGTTCTGTTTTTTTATCTAAATATTTAACAATTCACTCTTTCTTAAATAAGATATTTGTAATGTAGTTACCATTCTTCTAAGGCTACTTCATTCTGTGTGGACTTGAGAATGAGCCAGTGGAAATGGGCTGTATTTATAGGCCTGAGCCAGTTTACAACTTTTGAATGCCTCGGTTCATGACAATGAACAGTTCTTGGCAATGCACGTTGTGGACTGTCACTTTTCAAAAATGGATTTCTTTGAAACGTGTGAGTCTTTGAAATGCAGTTTCATTTTGCCGCCTCCTCAGTTCCCATGTGTGCATGGAAGAGGTTTGTTGGTCACGGTCAGCAGACAGGTCATATGGAGCTCATCACTGCTGTCTTCATTGACCACCAGCAGTGCAGGTTGACATGCTTAGGATCCAAAAGGCTGAGTGGCTTGGGTCAGTACAGATAAAAACTAGGTGGTTCTGTTGGGGATCTGGATGCGCTAGGAGGCTGACATCCTCTGCTGTTCACCAAGGTTAGGTACTGAGAATTTATTACTGAAATCTGACACTATTTACAGCTGTTTGGAATTTATTTTTAAATAGCTCTTAAATTTTTATCTTGAGAATTAATTCCTGCTGTGGCACTATATTTTCAAATTAACTCAAACATGACTGGATTCAAAATGCAGGACACCCTTTTATAAATGAGAATGTTAATGACAGAGGCTGGAGAATATATACCAGTTTGTCTGTTGGTTCCTGGTACTTTCCATGCCATGCTACAGCTACATTGGTTATTCTGGATACTCCAGGTTATTCTCCTTGAATGAACTGCAGTGGAACTGAAGTGGGAATTGCAACACAGTGTATATTCACAGGAAATCTAGTTCATAAAACAAGTCCTAGGTTTGATCTGAAGTAATCAAGTATTGTTGATCCTCTGAAGAAGTATTTAATGCTTATCTCTTTTTTTCCAGCCAAGAAAGTAAGGATGTCTGTTACACAAGGAGTGAAATTTTACTGGACAAAAGTCTGTGTCTCAAATTATAGTGGTGTTGTGGATGATTTAATTGTGAACTGTGGTAAATGGTGTCTAGAAGAGCAGACAAATATTCAAAATGTAGTTAAATCAAAATAAGAGAAAAAAATGCAGTATTTTTGAAGGCTGATAGCATTTCAGGGATGTCATTCAGTGGAGGAACTAGGAGTTCCTTTTTCTGATGGTATAAACCACCTGTTTCTTCTCTTATAAGCTGAAGATCACTTGACTTTATCATAGAATTCAGATGTCTGAGACAAGTTTTCTCTGGCAAGGAAGCGTCATTGTATTTCTCCATGTGTTGTTCTCCTGTGGCAGGCCTGCAAATGTGCTAAGTGCTTACAATGCTATTAGACAAGGGACTGTTCCTTTAGCTTGTGTAGGCAAGACCTCTGCTTGGAAGAGAGGCTGTTGAGTCCTTTCTTCCAGAGTAGGAGGAGTTCCTATCAGTTCTGCAGTAGTATTTTTTAATCAGCATCAATTACATATTCTTAACTTTGTTTCACTAATGGGAGCTCACCTTTCGATATCTGATGTTTTTCAGTGAGGTTAGCTTCTCCTGAATCCACCCTGCCTGTTCTGTTAGATTGCAATTCCCTTTACAATGTCAGCTTTCACCATTCTCTATTGTCACTTCTGGCCTTTGATCATCTTCCCTCAGTTCTCAGAAATATTTTGTATTCATTAATCCTTGCCTTTCCCACTGATACACCACTTCTGTCTCTCTTAGTCTATGCAAAGAAACCAATTCCTTCTACTCCAACTGGTTCTCTCACTAGCTCTGAGATCTCTTTACACCTACAACTTTTTCTCCCACTTCAAAGCCAGTCATGACAATGTGACAGCACACATTTTCTTTCTCCAGCTGTATCATGTATCTGTAACTCTAGTACTAAGTTTCTGAACTTGAGTTTTCATGCTACTAACACTGCACATGAAGTTGTCCCCATGAAGAGAATCCATCCTGACAAATAACGTTCCTATGGAAATGTGCGATTCATCCATGTTCTTGAAAGCCAGCAGATTTGATGCTTAAGGACTTGCATTGTCTGTGTGTGATACAGCAGAACCATTGCACAGATCATCTAAGAGATGTGTGCGATCCTAATTTTCTTTGTTAAAAAGTTATTTGACAAACTGTTGATGGATTCCAGTTGCTCCTAGAACAAAAAGAAACTGTTTTGTGGAATTAACAGCTTATGTCCCTTTTCCTTGCTAGTCTTCCAAGGCTCTGTATTATTTCTTGACATCGGTTCCCTTCTACAGAGTTTACTTTTGCCTACAAAATGTATTAGAAAACTCTTCATGAGAGCCTGAAGTACAGAATTCTGCTTTACTGCAGCTTTTCTAGAAAGGAGTAATATAGCCCTGCTTTTTCTTTATGGGTGGTAGCTTCTTGCTAGCTCATCATGGGAGATACTATTGTAATTCCAATACTAGCCAAACTTACAAAATCTACTTGAAAAATGCTTTAACCTCATTTATTTGTTGGTGTGGGGTAAGGAAGAGAGCAAATCCTTCACAGATAATGAAAATGTTCAGTACCGAGTTAGATGTAGCCAACCTGAAAATGTCAGATCATAAAGTTCAGCTTCTTTGAATTGAGGTTGAGGTGAGGAAGACCCACTTATACTTTGCCATTTCAAGCAAGTATTACTTTTTTCACATACCCGTAATTCCAAGAACAGGTGAATGAGCCTGTCTAAGGCCGTAAAATGAAAAAGAAAAATCGCCTTGGGAAGGAAGGGAAACCAACCATTTCACAAAGCAAAAGATCAAGCTATTTCAGCTATAAATTAGAAATTACACAAACATCATTAACATGAGCATGTGGGTTTATAGTGCAGAGTCTAATGAAGTGACAAGTCCCTTTTTGTTTCATACAAAATGCAAAAAAAAACCAAACCCAAAACTCCTAGAATATGAACAGTGGTCACGAAGTCATGTATCCAAAATTTTTCACTGGAATTTAGATGTCTCGATATGATGATGTTTTCGTCTAATTTTTTTTAAGCATACAGATTAAGAGGTCTTTGAGTTATCCAATATCTGTCATGTTCTGCATGTCACACACACCAACAACACCCTGCCTCCCCCACCCCCTTTACATAGTCAAATCTATTTTCTTACTGTAATTCACAGCTTTTAAATGAATTTCTCAGAGTTGCAGTGCCACCTGGGCTACTGTTGGTAGCCCGTAGCAGGCACAAGAATTGAAGGTTCTGCAGGCTGGATCTTGGACTTCAGTACTGGTCAGTGAAGAACTGAGGAAGATGCAATTAGTGTTCACGTCCATTAAACTTGAATCAAGGGCCATTCTTTGCATTTCTGTTGCAGACAGGATTACAATCAGTTTTCTGGAGCAACTTCCAATTACAGTGAAATCTTCCTTCAGTCTTCTGTCTCACTCACTGCAAACCTTTCATTATACTACAAAAAAGAAAACTTAGGGATTGTATATAAACTCTCTCTTTTTTTTTGGGGGGGGGTGGGTGAGGAGGGGGTGAGTTGCTGCATAAGTCTTCATTATGTTTTTGGCAAGAGTAAGAAGACTGAAACAACCAGCAGGCTTGTTACTTCCAGTATGTGAATGCATAACACTATGCCTTTTTTTTTCTTTTTAATATTACTTGTATGTTGCTTTGTGTTAATACCTTTCTAAGCTGCTAAAAGAAGTAAAGGAATTGTTCAGATATTGCTCACAGACTAAGGAAGACACCTTTGGATCACCAGGCAGGTTTGTGCCACCTGAGCTAATGAAGAGTTAAAGAAAATAGCTGTTTCTGCTTTAACTGTGCTAGTGGAGAACATGGTACATACGTTGCCTACAATTATTCTACAGTAGTTCTACAATTATTCTGTCACTTTCCCCAACAATCATGGATCCCATTCAGATCTTGAAGACTATTCAATTTCATTAATCTGTATTCACATGCTGATGACTGGACATCTCTTTTTGCACTGACTCATGTTCTTTGCTCTAGTGCTCCACATAAATCTGACCTGCTTTCTTGTTCCAGACTTTTCCACTGCTCACCTTCATCATCCCAGTTTTGTTTTCCATTCCCAGGCTGCTGCTTTAGACATATTGCTCAGTCACTTGTTTCTTTTAACAGTCTCCTTCCCTCTCCTCCCCCCCACTCTGCATAGGTTCACTGATCTCAATATTTATTTATTGCTCTCATTTTCACTTCACACACAATCTCACTTGTCTGCTCTTTAGTCTCCTTAATTCTCTTCTGGTAGTGAGTAAACTCTTGTTTCCATTTGAAAATGAACAAATGCTACTTTTTTTTCAAATTGTTTTAGGTTGTGAGAAGTTTTACCCCCTTTTTGCCTTGGTAGCCAAAGGTGTGCTGGATCCACTAAAAAAAAAAAAAAAAAAAAAAAAAAAAAATCTAGGAAGAGTTTTGTGATGTTCCTGAACATGCAAGATAAAAGATGTTGAACATATGCTGAATTTCCAGAGAACACAGCTGTTAAACTCTAAACCCCTTTAGAGAATTTCACACACTTCTAAAGTAGGCAAACTTCCCTTCACAGGAAGAATTTGTCTCCATCATTAGGACGTGCTAGAAATGTTACTGTTTTGATCAAATGTCAAGCTTTTCCACCAGTGCTGGAAAGCCTACACATTTTCATGGGAAAACATGTCCATGTTAAAGCATTCCCATTTTCTCTTAGCAAACTATATAGTAAACTGTGAAATAGTGATGAATTCGTTATTGAAAAAGCATGAGGAAAAAGGCTTTTTCTGTGGTGGTGTTTTTTGTTGTTGTTTTATGTTTGTTTGTCCCTGTATAAAATGCCAACAATGATATTTGTACCAAACCATACCTAGCTGTACTTAAAATGGTGTTCTGTAGCAGAAATGTTGGGCAGCCTTAGGTAGGCACACAACTTCCATCCTACCTTTGAGATGTTGCAGGATGTTTGGGAAATTTTCCTCTGTGCAGATCTTGAGATTCCTGTGAGGATGCTCCTGCATTTGTACTGTGCAGCACTGCCTTGATATGAAAGTCAGTTAAGTAAAAAAACCAATGTGGATTAACCCAAGCAGAGTCCTCCTAGGTCTCCTGCCTACAAAGAAGTTCAAGAATTTTCACAAAAATGTTTCTGTGCACAGTACATGTGTTTGTCTTGGAGGATGGGACAATATACTGAAAAGCAACTATACCTATGGGTTCACAGCTAGCATGTCCACAAGTATATGCGTGAGAAGGAGAAAATGTGGTAATGTTGGCATCAGAGTTTTCAGTATCAATCCAACTTAAGATGACTGCATTACTTACAATTGGAAGAGATATATAATTTGATGGATAGATGCAGAGAGTGAAAGAGATTGGTATGTATGTAGGTATTTATCTGCTTGAAAATAAGATGGAGTGAAGTTAAAATGCAGTTAATGTGCTGCAGTCTTTGAAGTAACACTGTTCTGTAACTGATTTACCCTGTAGAAATATTCACGTATGTGGTTTGGCTCATTATATGCGAGTATGGGGTTTCTGAAGATGTCAATTAGTTGCAAAATGAGAATTTACTTAATTAGTATTTCAGTTTAAAAAAAAAAAGTTGGGCAATTTAATCTTATATGTGATGAGAGGAAAGAAATATTTTTCATGGGGCTTTTTGCTTTATTTAAACTGTAAAGCTAGAATTCTTCTTACCTGTGCATTATTTCAGTGTACTGTGAGCATCTAACAGGCATACTCATTGAGAAATTGTTGAAAATGTTACTACTTTGCTTTCTGTCCAACAGCCTCTGTTCCAATTTGTCAAATTGTGTGCAGCATATGTAAAAATGCTTAATGTTTTAATTACCCCCCTGAAAAGTTGAAGGGGCAGGAGGGAGGAAGGATAGTCTCAAAAGAAAGTGAGCAAAACCTCATTTTTCTATTAAAATATAAGTATAAAGAAACTGGTACTGGCAAGGGGGGAATCCACATATTGCTGTATAAAACACTTAATATGTCTTTGTTTTAATTCAGCATGCTAAACTTAAACTATCAAATGCACTTTCTGTCTGACATTGACTTGAATGTTAGTACTTGAGTTGTCAGTTCTGCAGGACTTTAAAATGTCGGGTTCTTGCTAAAGTCAGTTGGTGTCCCTCTGCCTCTAAGTCTACTGATCAAAGTTGCTATAATGATTTAAAAAACAACAACAAAAAAATCACTTCTACTACTGTGATAGTGTAGTTTTAGAATGCATGTAAACAATTGTTATCTTTGGCCTTCTACAGGATTTAAAACTTACCTGACTTTGTTACCTACACCTAAGGAGGGAGGAATGTTTTTTCTGTATATTATGTTTGGGTTTATAGGTAGTCTTAAGCTATTGTTTCTTCTCTGATAACTTATATTCTTCTTCGCAAAATCATGCTTCCAATATTTGTCAGGAATCTATGGAGGGCAAAGATATAAACTCTTAGCAAACAGACAGGGTTTCACAGAGAAGTGAGAAAACACTTTGCAAGATTCATGGTATGAATTAAGCTGCTGGTTGATTAGCTTTTGCAGCTATTTTTTTTCAACCACTCAAGAAAGGCCATCGTGTGGTACAATAAATCTAGAGATCTTAGAGGCTGACGTTCCTGTATCTTAGCCTCTCTATTTCTAAAATGTCAGTGGTGCTTATAAGTTAGACGATTCTTCTTGGTATTCTGGTCAGTGTGCCTTTGAAGCCAGGCTGGAGGGATCACCGTGATTGTTGCATCAAAACTCCCAAGAATTGTCTGAATTAAAAATTCTCTTGTGTGGGAAAAGACGTTCTCGGTCCGTTGCCAGGAGGTGTCACTGCAGCTCAGGAGTAACTATTTTGTCCCTTGAGACACACTTTAATAGTTTTAAGGTCTGGTATAAGATCTGGTGTCATCAGGTGCAATAATGCAGTGCCCTTTATCATATGTCTGAAGAAGGAACACTGAAACTGTCCAGTTTACTAACTGATATATAGACAAATAGGTAATGCTAATGCATGTTAAATGTATTGTCCCTCCAAAATACCCTTACTATGCTGGTACTGAAATATGCATGCAATGAGATATGTGCATCCTGCCTTTGGGGAATTAGTGCTTACATAGAGCTATCTGATGCAGTCGTTTGTACTCCCTTGGTCCTGTTCATGTCTCAGGATTGCAGCAGAATCTTACCAATCACTGATCAAACATATTACACTAGAATTAGCATGGCAAGATATCTGTCGAAAACCATGAGGGCAAAAGTGTCTGTCTGAAGGAGATGGAGCTATGAGTAGGTTTGGGAATTATCCTTAAATGCTACTGATACCACTCTTTAAAACAATTTAAATCACTTTAATGTGTGGAAAGCTTTTTATTCTCAATCAGTTTTGCACAGCATATTATATGTATTTTATACTGCCTGCTAATGAGCTGAAGACTTGTTAATTGTATGTGTGTGTGGAATGGCATAGCTGCTGAATTATGCACATTATTTTTTTCTTTATAATGAAGCCTTTCTCTTAACTATATCTATACTGGTAGAAAATGTAGACCTCGAGTTGCTATTACTAACTGATCTACTGTAACTTCATTAACATCAGTCTTAGGGTTTTGGTGGTCTGAAAGATGGAAGAGTTGACTAGGCAATATAAAGTATACAGTTTAAGGCCAGCTTTCTATGTTACATAAAACAGCCATCAGGAATTTTATATCCCCCAAAATAAAAGAAAAAAAAAATATTTAAAGGAGAAGTGTAAAATCTATAATGGTTCACTTTTTTTTTCCTCTGTCTGGTTTGTAATTGATTATAGTTTTCCTATATAATATTGTCCTCTAGATGTGGGAAAACAAACAAATAAAACCTAAAAAACCCTCCAACAGCCAAAACCGAAGTTATGCATGTTATTTACAGCAAAATATTCTATTAGATCAGTGTTGTAAAAATTGGAATCTAAGTAGAGATAGGTGCATTATTTCCTCAATTTATTACCCTTATAAAGAGCATAAAATGTAAAGGTAAAGCTGATCAGCTGTTCCTTACCTTGGGTAATTCCATAAAGCTACAAGAATTTGTAATGCTGGTGATACCAGTTACTTACTAAACACTGTGTTTTTATGTAAACTTGGCATCTGGTATAGAATTTAAATTATTATGTGGAAATAAGATTTTCAAAATCCCTGCATCTTTCACTATGAATTATTCATATTAATGAATACTGATACCTAGCTCAGTATGTGTTGAATGGGCCTGATGTTCAATTTACATACATTGGAGGTCATTCTCGTAGACCTAGGGGATATATGGGTGGTGAAAACAAATTGGTATACTTTTGCTTTTATTGAGAGCTCTAGCCTCTGTTCATGTTTACACTGTGAGGTTGGGGTTAAAGTCTCACCATGTAGTGGTGTTTACTGTATGCCTATGATCAGAACAGTATGAGTGTATCTCTTAAGCCTCCACTGAGGGAAGATGTGCAGGAGAAAAAGTGAAGACCTCTATGGAAAACTTGCAAAATCATGTCAATTGGACATTAGATATGTCACTTCTTAATCTTCTCTTGATGTTTTCAAGTTTCATTCTGATATTTAAATTGGTGGTTGTGATTTAGGAGCCTTAAGTGGATGGAGATGAGCTTATGTTAGCTATTTTCTTGAGTCAGTTTTGCACTGCCTGGGTCGGAAGTTTCAGATATTCTGGCATTTGCTGCCTGAGTATATGCCCTTTAAAGAGTACTTTGATTTAACCTCTTCTGTCCTCTTCCTAAGTTGTGGGCTATGGGGTCTACCCCAAGCTGATAAAACACTCCTGCATTGATGCTGTTGGAAAGCAGAGGTAGTTTAAAATGGGTTTTCTATCACATTAGGAACTCAATGTCATGGCTGCAGCAGCAGTAGTTGTCTGAGAGTCTGAACCACAACAAGTGTTGATTCTTTTAGAAAAACCCCAAAACAAACAAAAACCACATGAAATCCTAGCCAAAAAACCCAACCCCCAAACACACCCCAATAAAAACTTTTATTTTTCAGTTTAGAAAAAAGTTGGGTGCTTTTTCACAAAGAAAATTGTGTAGTACAAGGGAAAGATTTGTGGAAAGTGGAAACAAGTAGTGAAACATCATTTTGCTGAAGACTTATGAAACTGGTGGGAAGAGAGAAGGTAAGAAAAGCAAAGCTTTAATAGTAATACATGTCATAAAAGGAACCACAGCTTTGTTTGCTGCCTTGTATTTTTGAGTTTGTTAGTTTAGATGAGGGAGTTGTATATGCCTAAAATAAGCAGAAGAATGTCATTGGACCATCCTGATTACAGGCCATGGCTACTTAAGTCAGTATTGCCTCCAACAAAGTATTTGTAATACTGTCACTTGAAAAACTGATCAAAAATTGTGTGTTCACACTCAGAGCTGCATTACTGAACTTCAGACTGAAAGTCTTTTACTTTTTTTCCCCTAGTTAATTAGTTATTGGTTTGTTTGATATGGGTGTTTTGTTTTTTGGTGGTTTTTTTTGTGTGAGGAGGAAATAAAAACCAAACAAACAACACAACCAAAAAAACCCCACAAACTGTAATGTGTCAGGGTATGTGCATCTTGGACATGGGGAGAGGAACAGGTCCAAAGAAGGAAAAATCCTAGATTAGTTTGAGGGCTTCTTCTGTCTTGGTTGTTATTTATGCAAGGAGCATTTAAGAGATTTCATTTGTTGTGCTAACATCAGCTTGTTTCAAATAAGCCATGAAATGACTATTAGACAGATTATCAGCCTTAAAGGATTATATGCATTTTTCATCTTAGGTGCTGCTGCAATATGAACTCAATAACAGTAATCAGCTTAGTTAAGTTCAAGCAGGTGGTCTAAAGGGAAAAGTGTGGTGTTCTCTCCATCTTCAACAGCATCACATGTGATTACATAGACAATAATTAGGGAAATTGCTTAGAGGCATTCTGAAGTTTTATGTTCTAGGTAACAAGGGTTGTTTTGTTCTGGATATTCTTTTAACCTATTGATTTCTTGACACGGACATGAGGTACTTCAATTCTCTTATCTGCCTTGTAAAGTAAAGTGGTGTATCAGGGCAAGATGGTGAGTGGATTTCCCTTCCTAGCTAGTTGATGACCTTACAGTCATTCAAGCTTTGTTAATGAAAACAAATTCTCCCCTCAATACACACTACTGATTTTTCTCTTCCTGCCTTTGAAATATAGTGTCTTTGCAAGTAAAGAGGTTCCATGATAACTTCCTTCCGTGGCATGGAAAGTGGTGGTAACAGTAGAACTGAGCTGGTGGCTCTCAGTGACTTCTTCATATTCTTCCTTGGGTCACCTGCCTGCTACAGAGCCAATGGGGTGCTGAAGGTTGATCAGACATGTAACAGCTAAGACTGAATTAGGCCCAAAATAACTTTTAACCACTGCACATTTCCAGGTAACTTGTGGTTTGCCTTTCCGTAACAGATGCATTCTGATAAATTGATAAAAGTCTAAATTATTTTTTCTTTGAAGTACATTGCTTGCTTTACTGGCTATTTGTAGTAGTAAACGTATATATTCCAAGTACTTAAAGGGATATTGATAATGTACCAAATATTTTTCTACCTGAAAATAACTGCAAAACCAAAAAGGGAAAATGGAGCTATGAAATTGCTTGTGGGGAGTCAGAGAATGCATGAGTTATTTCTAAGTGCATCGTTACAATGCTTAATTAACTGCTTGCCAAACTTTGTAGATTAATGTCAATTGCTCACAAACAATTTAGAGTACAATTTACTGTACCCTCTTGGAGAAAATTCATGTGACTAACGAAGTGTCTGAGGTAAGCAATTATTTAAAACTATTTCCCTTTCTACAGAATTCCTTTTGGTGTTTTCTGTGACTCATACAGAACCATGATAGTTTTAATTTTGTCAAAAGGAATTGTTATTAAAATTTATGGCAAAATGCTGTAATATACAGCTACAGAAGTAAACATGTGAAGGAAGCACAGCTTTAAGACTTTGTAATAAAGCTACAGGAGCTATGGTTAACTGGAGACTTTTTAAAAGCATTTCTTTATTTTATTTTTTATTACATAATGGCTTACACCTAGCTTAGAAATTTATATGGAAATCCCTTGACCAAAAAAAACCAAGAGGTATGAGATGCTGTAGCAGTAAACTGCTACAACTGACCAGATCAGTGTCCTGGGGTAGGGTATGTAAGACAGAACTAGGAGAGTGCAGCTAAAAGGTTGTTGCACAGTCTCCAGAGAAGGTGACGTTTCCTGCATATTGGCTCCAAATTCTCTCCCCACCCCCCCCCCCGGTTACACATGTTCAGGGGAAAGCTTGGGTGATTTGCATTTCTTAAATGCTTATTTTTCCTAATTTACTTTCAGACTACTTGTTTTTAATTTATGTGGCTTTGAGACAACACTTAGAAGACTATTCAAGTCGGAATATTAAAGTCTCCACAAAGTAAGTTTCAAAGTAGGGACCCAGAAACAATGAACAGTATGTTATAAAAAGCCCCTTCATAGGCCTGAAGTGTCTATATGCAACTACAAGATTATTTACTAAAATATTATGAGCTAATTGATTGATTTCCTCTGGCTGATGAAAGTACGTTTAGGACAATGCATTTTCAGATGCTTTGCCACAACCTTGTTCTTGATTATTCTTTATGGATTGTACAGATAGAGGTGTCAACGTGGTATTATACTGCAGAGAGCACCAATATTTAAGAAATGTGGGGGGGGCGTGAAATCTTTGGTTTTGTTGTGTTTGGTTTTTTTTTTTTTCCTCATGCTATGCCACAAACAAATTGCAAGTAGAATGAGCAAGAGACTGATTCTGCTTGAATTGTGGTTGAAGGAGGGCATTTCATCCTTCTGTCTCGTGTAAATCTAATTTGATTTTTTGGAAGCAAGATACTACTTACCCTTGTAAAAATCTGTACTAGCTTCCCTCATTGCAGAAAGTTTTGCTTGTAATAATGCATAACAGACTGTATATTTTGCCACAGATCGATCTGCTGGGAACAGGGTGGAAACATACATTAGTGAGACAATGTAAAGATTTCACACTTCCACTTGCTTATGTGGTGCTTGTGTTTCAGATGAATGACAGACTCCAGGACACCAATTCTCTTCCCCGTTTGCACTTTCTCTAGACAGCAAGAAAAAGATTCAGAAGCCTAAACATAGACATCTAATGCCATTTTAGAAGCTTTGGGTACCTGAGACATCTGTCAGGGCTAGCAGGTGTGACAGATGACTTAATGCCTTTAGCAGCAGTTGAAAGCCATGGTGGGATGCCCTCAGGCATCTAAAATAGCACTAGATTTCTATGTTTAGGTACTCGTATTGCTCTTTAATGCATTGTTGTAAAATGAAGTAAATTGGGTAAAGACGATTTAAACAATTGTATAGGCATGTTTATATGTGTTTAAGAAATTACTTGGAGTAATTTGGTAGTGGAAGTTGGTGATAAAAATGAGATTTAAAATAAATTTCCTTTTGTATCAGTTTAAAGTGCTTCAATAATTGCTTATAGTACAACCTCCATGCAAGTTTGCAATTATATAACAAGTGAGGTGGTGATTTTTTTTTTTTAATGATCTGTTACAGACCTCTAGATAATGTATCATAATAAACTACTGAAGTTGCTGCTCTGAAGCTACACAGTGTCAAATTTGCATTACTAGCTTCAGGGAGATTTCCAACAGTTTGAATGGAAAATTACTGTTTCCATATAACTGGTGCCATTGTAGTGACAAGACTGTAGTTTGTCCAGTGTAACACTGTGATCAGGCAGAGCCTTTTGACTAACTGCACAGATGGCAGTGAAGATGTTAGTGGTCTTGCTTTGCTATTAGAGTGACTACACACTCAGACTCGTATTTGTATGCTGCTGTAATCCTTCGGCTTTTGTTGCAGCCAAAAATCCAGGGATTGGGAAAACTGAGATTCAAGTTCTTTCTTGCAGCAGATCAGAAATAATGAACCTGTCTGCCACCTTGAAGTCTGTGTCTTGGACTTTGTTAGCTTAGAGGTAACAGCAGCATTTCTATTTTGAGGCACTTGGTAGCCATGCAATGTATTTGTTTAAATAGATTCAATAAATTCTAAATAACACTGTTCTGGAAGTACTAGTTACCCATTGAGGTCTATGGTAAAAAATATTTTGAGTATTCCAGTATTTTTTTTTTTTGTAGTCAGTGTACAGTTAAACAATAAGCACAACAAGATATCAATCCCTTTGAAATATATTTCTGATGTGAGAGGTATTGTTGGGAATGGTTTGAAGAATGTTTTGTTTTACTTTCACGAATTCATTACCTGGGGCATCTCATTGCTATCATGAAATGGAAATTTCAATAAATAAATAAAATCTTCAAGGAGTTGCTCTTCAATTTCTGGGGGATTTTTAACATAAGTTTGGCATCTCTGGTAGCTAGAAAAGAAAATTATGTGCTGTGTCCTGAAGATTTTTGCTTCATTCATATCCAGTCTAGCATGTGACACAGTCATAGCTACCAGAATTATCAAAACCTCAAAGTATAGACACAACTGCAGTCAGTAAGTCCAAATAACTTCCTATACCTGCTATCCATAATTTCTTCTTAGCAAAGCTAGAAAAAAACCTGTGCTTAAAAAAAAAAAAAAAAAAAAAATTCCTCCTTAAAAAAAAAAAGATGGAAAACAAATTAAATGAACAAATTTTTTAATAGCACTTGATGCTTTCTAGTATGGAATTTCTAGTTAAACAGTATTATAAAGTATGGAAGGAGCAGACAAAAGTAGGAGCAGACTTCTGTCTTATTTTGTTTGAATATGCAAACACAGTATAAGATATTGTTATTTTAAAATATGGAAATGTATATATGAATAGTTTTTAACATCGGCTCTTCTCCAATTGTTTTCTTACCAGCTATTCTTAAATATTTCAGAGGAAACCCAAGGGCTTATTAAAATTTTAGTAAGAAAGCTTTTTTTTTTTTTAGAGCACAAGATGTTACCTCTAAAGGAAAATTAGTGAATTACTACTTTCCCTTGACTGTAATCATTTTATAATTATAAATTGTCATAAATTAAATTAACACAGGTTCATTTTCTTTTTTTCTGGGTAAAACCTAATATTGCCCTGGAATGTGGACAGAGGGGAATAACCAT
>JANHGN010002149.1:30885-49379 GCA_024605025.1 Megaceryle maxima
AAAACCCCAACACACAACAAAAAGCAAAAAATCAAACCAAAACAAACCACCAAAAATAAAACAAAACTAAAAACCCCACCAAAATCCCAAAACAACACCCATAAAGAAAAAAAAAGTCTAGGATTACAAGCATAACATTTTGCCAGGGCAGAGAATTGAAGTATTTTAGCTAGGAAGATGTCAGAGCTGAAGGGCAAAAATATTTATAGAAAAAGATGTCAAGTTGCTCAGTTCTTTCCTGCCAAGAATGCCCACAGCAACACACAGTAGTAGAGAAAGCAGATGTTGGGGATGAACTTGGCCTGTAGGTTGGCAAACCAAGCATTGCTTCTGTAACGAAAGAAGAGGGAGTTGTCGTTAGGAGCCCAGCCTGGAGAAAATCAGAAGTTCACAGAAATAGACCTGAAGAAAGAGAATTTTTGGTGCTGAAGTCAGCATTGTGCATAAACTGGAAGTTGTTGCATAGATATGTAGGAAAGAGGGGCAACTAGGAAACTTTTTTTGATGTCAAGAAAGAATTGGTAATTTCCTGTTTGGGGATATATTGTAAGTTAATGCGCGCACACGCGCAAAAAACACAAACAAAAAAAAACCAAAACCCAAACCGTATGTTATGATGAAGATATATTTATTTAGTAACTTTTGGCTATATAAAATTGATTTTTTGAATCTTTTTAGGGTTCTTCATAAAACAAAGGCTTATTAAATTTACTTGGCAGCTGTCGGGTAAGGTAAAATGAAATTAAACTGTACTTGGTTGGTATGATTTGGTGTTTTTGTTTTCTTTTAATGAGCCTTTGGCAGTTGTCCAGTTTTTATTTTAAGCAGGTTAGACTCAGAAATATTGAATTTATTTAACATATTTGGAAACTTTTGTTCGTATTTGCTTATCTTGAATTGTGGTGGGAAGCATCCTGGAGTCCAGTTTCTAACTGAATTCAATGTAGGTTTAGTGAATGAAGTCTGCTGTCTCAGATGTGGCTGCAGCGGTAATTAAGGCTCTGAGAGGTGGCACAGTTTCTCTTTTCTTGTGTGACATAGTGTGCCATACTGAGGAGTGTTAATGAGAAGGGAACTGTACTGACTGAATTACTGTTGAGCCTTGCAAACTAAAATAATAGAATTCTAAATCATGCTCAAGTTTTTGAAATGTCACTTGATGGGGATTTTAAATATGAATGGCTGCACTGACAGGACAAGAATATTTATCTTTTTTTGGTTGGGGGATTTTTTTATTGTGATATCTTAGAATATTTTTATTAGGCCTCAAAGTAGTCCTATCATATTTCCCTTTTTCCTTCTTTGTCCAATTTCAAGTCATTGCAGGTTCTTTTTCTGTACTCAGAGCAGTTGGCAAGACTGTAAGCCATGGTTTATGCACAGGGAACATGCCACTACTTTTATTATTATTATTATTATTTTGGGGGGAAGCCTTTTTGTTTATTTCAGCAATTCCTTAAATTCTTTTCAGCTCAGTAGTTTTGCTCTTTCTGCTTCTGAATGTGATAGAGCACTTCAGTTAAAATTTTCCATGCTGATGACTCTAGTTGCTGGTCTCTGCACCCATTTGTGAGGCAGCACCACTCTGAAAAGGGTGCAGGCAGCCTTTTCCACCAGTACTTGCCTGAACAGTATATGCATATTCCCATTCATTCTCCTCTCTTTTCCTGTCTAAAGACCACATCTTCTCTTTCCTTGTCACTTGCAATAACTTCTCATATTATAAATTAGTTTGGATTACACTTTATTTTTCTTCTTGAGATTATTGTTGTCCATTTGCCCTAATGAATTAAGTTAGATCAAATATTGTCTGGCTGTCAATACCAGACTTTGGTTTTCTAGAGTAATTTCCAGATCAGTTATTCTAATTTCTAGAAGTCCTGTACAACACTTTTTTCCCCTGAACTGTTTTTTAGGACTAATTAGTCATTTCCACCCATTATTCTAATGAAGAAGTTAAGATTTTTTAAAAGCTTTTGTTTAATTGCTGTGGCTGAAAAAGCAGTTCTATATATATAGTATTTAAAATAATATGCTACCATTTCCAGTATTTATAGTATTCAATAAATAAAAAGGTTCATACATTGACCTGCCATCCTTGATGTTAAAATTGGTAGTTTTGGGTTTATTTTTCCAGTGTTTTCAGAGGAATAAAAGTAGTAGGAAAAGTATGCACTAAAGAGGTATTATCTGAAACAAGGTGTTTGGTGGGGACTTCTCAGTATTGCTGTCCAGGTAAAAGTAGAGTTTTGACTGCCTTATTGAATTTTGAATGTTGAAGTATATTACATCCTCAATAAACTTTATTCTAGGGCTTTTTCTGGCAAACTTTGACTATTTCAGCATAGCTTAATTTTGGATATCTATGAGTTTCTCCTGAAAACTTCAATAAAAGGAGAGACTGAAATTAGAGTCTTAGCTCAAGCATCAGATAAGTTACACATTCTTCTGTTTCATTTGTCATCTTTACTTTCTGACTGAAAATAAATATTTCAAGATTGGCTTGGTTCCTCCCCCTGCCCCCCATTGTATGCAAGACTCAGATTTTTGTACCGGATTTACCCTGTTCTGCCTGTGTTGAATGAAGGCTACATGCTGCAGTAGCTGACTGCTGTGCCAACCTGACTGCTGTCCACATAAGTGAAAGTTTTCTTTAAATACAAGACAACCTAGTAACTGCTTTAAAGAGGTCATTGTCAACCTCAGCTAAGCTAATGTTTTGTGATCATAGATGTGATGTATGGAATAACTGACTTTACTCTGGGTTGTTCCCAAGTCATGTTCCAGATGTACTAAGGGCAGGCTCAGCATTACTGTTCACTGCTTCCATGCAAATGCTCATCTTGCATTGGTGAAGCCAAACAGGACACTAGTGGTTAGAGCTGTTGGCAGAGTACAGCAAATCAGATTCCTAGATTGCTGTGGATTTAATTTGAATTAAATCTAAACTTTCTTGCCTCTTTTCTTACCTGCCTTAGCAGTTTGATTGTCTTTAAAAGTATTCTGTGCTTTCTTCTTTTTCCTATCAGGTCTGCCCATTTTACCTGGCTGTTAATTTTATTACTCTTTTCAAGCCTTCTTTTGAAAAGTTTCTGTTATTGCTGTAGATTGTTTTACACATAGGTATGTTCTTATATTGCACTTTTCAAGGGGAATCTATTTGTCTTCAAATAGAAATATAGGCCCCAATTTCTTTACAGAAGAGAGGAAAATACACTGAACACTTTAGATGTGCTTATGAGTGGTCAGTTAGATGAAGATTTTTATCAAAGCTTGTTTGGTCTGTGCTTAAAAATAATAGCCCGCTTGTTGCTTATGTATTAGAAATTGTAAAACATGAGACTTGAACAATTTGAAAAGCTGCCTACAGGAAGAAACTAAGTAAAATTGAAGCTAACCGAAAGAATTCTGCATTGATACAATAAATAAATAAAATTGCATTGAGTCTGTTATGTTCTATTCATTATGGCCTAAGCCTTTAAATATTTGTGCCTGTAAGTGTTTGAGTAGGGGTTCCCATTTGTTTGCATATTGGCAAGAAAAGATTATTGAATATTTCAAAAGCTTTACAGAATTGTGGTGAGGATCTTGTCAGTTTGAGAGAAAACTCTGTTGTGTGTTCATTAAAATATAACATAGTACGTGACTTCACTTAACATGTGCTGATTACTTTTGTTTCTTGCATTTTTAAGAGTTAATTTGTTGCAGTTATGAGTGAGCATCCCTTACCGTGGAAAATATTTATCACAGAAGAAGTTCAAAACTCTGATTTGATTTTGTATACACTTGGCTATTTTGTTCTAGACACTTGAAATACAAGGAAAAAATATAAAGGCAGGCTCGTTTAATGGCCACAAGCTCCTGAAGGAAATAATTCTGAAGACTAACTAAAACAAGAATGGGATTTTAGGACTGAGTGAATACTTCACAGCATATAATTCAGAAAGGGTACCTGTGAGGTAAGAACAAATGTCATGAAAGGAAGGTGAACAAAACCCAACACACACACCCCTCCACCACAAAACAAAACAACAAACAAAAACAAACAAACAAAAAACCAAACCAACCACCCACCCCCCCCCCCCAAAAAAAAAAAAAAAAAAAATTAAAAAAAACAACCCAAAACCACAAAACCAAAAACCCCAAAGAACATACAAACCAAGGATTGTTGGGAGTGTCCCACTGAGGAGGTGGGAGAATGAAGTAGTACTTGATAATACTAAAACTTTTGAAGATACAGCTGTAGTATTCCTTAGTAGCATAATGTCTCCATATGTATGCAGCCTTCATACTTAAAATTATATATGACCTATTAAAAGTGAGAGAGCTTATAGAATGCCCAGCAAAATCCATCTAGAAATTCAGGCAGTGAAGAAACAATCATCTGGAAATTGACAGATCTAAAGGAGATTAAAGAAAAATGATTCAAGGTTTGTGTTTTCTCTTTACATAGGTCCATTATGCAGGAAAAGAGATGAGCCTTAATTCCAATAAATAGTGAAGAAGGCTCACACTGGACTCCTTCTCACCCACTTATCAGCTGTCTATAACCAACGGAGCAATGAGCACACAACCAACAAAAAAGGTTGTTGGCCTAGGACTGTGAATGTTTGAAATACTGACACATTTATTTCAAAATGGAGAAAACCACTGTGACTACAAGTGTGACAGTCACTTCTAACCTTTAGAATTTTACAGAAAGGATGAAATTAACTGATGGCTGTATTGAGAGCTGGCTCATGTGGCACTTTAAATGTACAAGTCTGAAGAATGTGGTCAGTATGCAGTTACACCACTGTAGTGTAAAAAGGGGTTTTACACTGAAGAAAGAATCTGTGCAAGTAGGAGATTTCTATTCAACAAGTCTCTCCTTCTAGAATATTTTTCACCCCTCTGCTTTGAGGGGGTGGGCAGAGGAAGACAGTTATGTATAGCTGTCTTTATATCAAATGATTCTGGGCATGTAAAATAGACTAATACCTATCTTTCTTCTCTGTCTCGAGAGTAGTTGTTAGTAGCTGCTTTGCCTTTCAAGGATCGCTTGTAAAGCCTTTTCAATTTGTGCCTTTAGTGACAATGAAAATGGTGGTTTAATTGTGTCATTTGGGCATAAAGCAGCAGAGTAACTGCTAAAAAAATGGCCTGAAAAAAGCTGATATTGATGAGACTGGAAGAAACTGAATTGACTTCTCAGGCTTAGTTGAGACCTAGCAGCAGTTGCTGGATGGGGGAAGGAGGCTGGCAAGCAGTTAAGGGCAGGGAAAGATCACATTGTTTGCTGATTACATCTGAACATTTTTGAGGGATAGGTAGGTATGGAACCATATGTGGCTGTTCTTAAAGTATTTTTCTCCATGAAGCAGTGCATGAATAAGGTACTCATCATCAAAATTACTGTTTGCATGTGTAAACCTGGATTTCTACAAATATTCTGCTCTGGTTTATACCACGTGTAGAAATTGATTTCTTTTTACCATATAAATGGTAATAAACTAAAGTAGAAGTGATGGCAAAAATGTATTATATTACCCACCATCCAGTAGCTGTATGGAAAGCTAATATTACTTCTGGTGTTTATATTCCTGAGCTTTTGATGCTTTAAATGTGTAGCTTTATCATTGCATTTATGCATCTTTGCATTCTTAAGAAAACTATGTTAATGCAGTAACATAGGAAAAGTTGCCTGTGCATATTAATGTAAATTAAGATAAATGTTAAATGTTCCTGGTTGAAACGGCAGCATGTTCTACTGAATTCCAGACATACTTTTCCATAGAAACTACCAATTTATACTGGGGGCTGGGGTGGTAATGGCATCTGTTTAAGAAAGTGTCTTTTTTCTTGTGCACAATATATGTAGGTAACTGAAATAGGATGAGCTTGAAAAACATGTATGTAAACACGTCAAGCAATGCTGTATTCTTTTCCCCTCACAACACTCCAAGCAGGTAAAAATTAATCTTTCTTTTGTATCCCAAACTGCTGTCAGTGGATTTTAGATACTTAAAGTATGCAGGGTCAAATCCCTATTTCAGTATACAGCTAAATACAAAAATAGAAGTTACAGTACTAAAAATGCTGACTCTAATGCGTGCAAAACCATGCCAGAATGCAATGTTTCCTTACAATTTTGCTTATATTCTAATTCTTTTAAATCATGTGACTTCATTATGGGTCATTAATATATTGAAAATGACAGTCAGCATCTGTCTTGTCTATTTAACTGCTAATCGAGTTTGATTTGCAATGGTTTACATTATAAATTAGATATTATCAATAAAGATCTTTTGTCCAGTCTGAATGGGGTCTTCCACTTTTTATGAACAGAAAATTAAATGTGCATAGGATTTTGGCTATAAATTAGGACCAAGAGGGATCCCAAGAAGACTTTGCCTTTTTTATAGCACAGAGAGCCTAGTTGCTGCTTAGCCACATAATACATAAGTGTAATTCATTGAAACTTGAGTAGGTGAGTAGAAAATAATCTGAGAGAAAAGTATTAATTGAAAAACAATTTATGTATACTTATATAGTTTATAGCAACATGAAATCAAGATCTGCATGCAATATTTTAACATGTTCTTTTAGAACAGAATAATATATTGGTCTGGTAGTATTTTATGAAAATGCAAGTCTTAGGAGAGGAAATAATTACCTTTAAAAGATGAGTAAATAGTGCAGTAAATATCTACACAAACTAACATCAGATGTAACTGACACCTGTGGCGGACAATTACCCTTACAGGGATTTTTAGCACCTTCCTTTTTGTATTAACACACATGAACCTTGTAAATTATAAAGAAGTTGAACTATGAGGAAGGAGGATGAAGGTGAAAAAAATAAAATGCCTTTTTTTTTCTTATATAGTAATGAAAAATCTAATAAATGTTAAGAAATCAGAGACACTATAGTCACGTAATCAAGCTTCACAAGTCATGAGTAATCCTCTCGAACACTTTGATAGAAACCTTTATTCTTCAGAGTTCTCCAAAATGTCAGTCTACACAATTTCTAAAGTGACTTGTTACATTCTAGGGCACTGCTGACTGTCGTACTGCACATCTGTGGAAGGCCAGGAGGGGATGGGAGATGCTTTCTCCTGTAGTCTTGTGACACTTAATCATGGCTACTCTAGCCAACAGAAGTAAGCTTGCCGTGGGGGAGGCATGACAAGTGACAAGTCCTGGGCAACGGGAGTTTACTTACAAGGTGACATAACCCTTTCAGAGCTACTCAATAACCTGTGGGGGAGACCAGGTGATGTCCTGCGTAACCAAATGCTCTGGTGTGTGGTGACAAGATCCTAACTTTCCAGACCATCTCTGTTATGTATAACCAAAGCAGTAAAACTTGGCCATGATTGGAAACTTGTAGTTCATGCCCTCAATTTTTTTACTGAGAGATTCACTGTGATGTAGCATACATTAAGATTTCCAGCTAAATAACATTGGTAAATATTGTTGGAATTGGTTCAGGGGCAGAATTGGTTGAGCAGTCAACAGTGAAAGGAGATCCTTGTGCCATGAACCATGAGGGATAAAAACTAAATGAAAGTGGTCCCTCATGTCCCCAGTGCATGAATGGAATTACAGAATTCACAAAAGAGTATTTTTTAACATAATTATTTTATTTACTTCCACAGCACAGATTTCTAAGCAGAACTGAATTTAGACAAAATTATTTTTCTTTCTGGGGAAGCAGAGCTGTATTTTAATTTCCAAGAAAGGCAGATAAATACTGGTACTATGGAAACTTAAAGGCTACTTTTATAAAACTAACTACCACTATCACATAAATATGCGATCTTTGAAGGCTGCATTTACTCTAATTAAAGAACAAACGATGTACACCCTGGATTTTATTCAGTGCAGTTTTGATTGCTTTGGGATATTTATCTTTGGCAATAAGAGTGAAGTTGATCAGCACAGCCAAGAAGCAACAGTTTTTTTCAGTTTTATCAGCAGGAGAGCTTTGTTATGGGCATCAACTTTTAAAATTATCCCAGGAGGTGGGATTAATCTGGGGAAATGAAACTACTTAAACCAAGATTTAATGAGGTTGGGATAAATCAAAGGGTGGAAATTATTTTATTCTTTCAGATTATGTAGCGGTTTTGTTCTTTTAATATAGAATTAGAAAGAAGCATGATTCCTCATCTGAATAACCCTGTATGCTCTAAAAAAGTCTGCCTTTCTATTGTGATGTGTTGGTTAACAAAAGCAATCATGCAAAAATAGAGAACATTGATGCTAGCCAGATAACTTCTTTTTATGTACAGCTGTACAGGAAACAAATACAAAGTTAATGTTTAAATTTATCAGATATTTCCCATTAACTCTATTTAAAAAATGATCAGCTATTGTATGTAATATCCAGTCTCTAAAAGTCTTAATGATCATGGATATGCACAGTAAGAGATGAACATAAAATTAGCACTGATGCAGCTATTAAAGAATCCTGAAAGATTCTGATATCCTGGTACATAAATTGGGCTACAGAATATATCTGAGCTGTGTCAAAACCCCCAGGCTAGCTGAGTTTGAGCATACTTATGTTCCCCTGGGGTGTAGTCCCCATGTTCCCGTCTCCTGTTTGAGTTACTATTAATCTTCAAATTTCTCAAAATAATTTATAAAGCTGTAGGGGATGTACTCCCAGCTGATGCATCTTTTAGGATCAAACCTCAAAAAGGATGTAAGTTTCTGAGTGAGTCCTGGGCAAGAGATACCAAGTGTTTTCATATCTCTCTGCTTTTTCCAGCACAGTGTTGGAGGGGAGTGGGGAGCTGGGGCAGGAGGTGGAGAAGGGGGAAGATGGCAGTGGGGGGAGTGATTGGGAGGGTGCTTGGTTTGTTGTAAAGTTAGTACTACTTGCAAAGGTATGCAACATTGTATAGGTATCTAACCTATAGGTATATGTTAAGGTATCTAACTATATTGCAGCTTCATGTTGTCTGGTACTTAATTTAAATCAATCTTTTTAATATAAGAAGCAAATTAACTATTTTGTAATAATGTCCTGCTCTTGTCAGAGGGACATACTGACTTGCAGCTCTTTACCCTATTTCCTCACTCTACAGAATGCTTTGACTGCTTTAATTTTTCAGATATCTAACAGGACTCTCAGGGAGCCAAGCTTATTTTTAAAAGAATCTCTTAGCCTCTGTAGGGAATATTGTCACAAAACCAAAATATTTCCAAGATGAAGCAAACCCTTTAAATAGTCTGAAATTAATTCTGAATCTTCTCAGTGCCAGAGTTGGGGATGATGTGTTTTCTTTCATATTCCTCCCCCATCTCTTCAAACTGGCTCGTTTGTCCCTACTGGATACAACTTCCTGCTACTTGCAAAGCAGTAATTATCCTAATTACACTTCAGCATTTAAAGCCATCTTCTGGAAGATGATTTACAAAAATTACATAAAAGAGATCTATATACAATGACACACTTGCTTGTTTGGCCTGAAGCGTTTTATGTTTTCCAGCTTAATTGGAATTCTTATGATGAGTAAAGAAGTTCTACTGAGTTTCTTCATGAGTCTCTGCCTGAAGATGCATTCAGGCTTGTGCTTGGCTAGTTTTTTCTCTGAACAGCTGAGGTGGTAAAGCAATCCTCTATTACTCTGACTTGCTATAAGGTGTTTATTGTGACCATTTGAGGTCAGTTTCCACCAGTGTGTGCAACAGTTTCTACTAGGTGAAAAGTTAAGGGTGACAAAATACTGAGTGGTAGCTAAAAATAGTATAAAGAACGAGAGGCAGATTGATACACTGGTGTGAACCAGCACACGGTTCTCTTTTTCTGAGAGGAAAATTCAAAGTCAATATAAAAATGAGATAATCTACAAAAAGCACAGAAGGATTTCTACCTCTTCTTTTTGATATGATAGGTGAAACTTGCAACATCGATTCAGATTTCTGGGTGGTGAGAGGGGAAACAGCTGCGTGGGTTGTTTGGTGTTTGTGGTTGACAGTAAGACAGCATTCAGTGGTTCTTTCTATGTCATTATCAGATATAGTTATCAGAACAGCTGAAAATGAGTGGTGGGGAAAGATATGGCAGTAATTAATTTATGCCCATTTGGAGTTTTGTAGTCATTCCCAAGATTAGTCTTAGCTTTGTCCTTCATGTGTATTTTGGAAAGTTGGCCACTGACACATAGATAATGTGCATTGTAAACTGATATTCTAAGATAACATAGTAATGAGAGTCATGATTCAGTGAGCTTGAATCAATCCTGAAAAGCCCACAGGAACATGACAATGTGCCTGATGATTTAAATTAGAAACCCATTTTAAAACAATCCAGTTGTAGATAGAATATTTTCAATGCAAAACGTTTTCTGAGTAATTTTCTAATTTTGCAAACTATAATTCTTATAATATTTCTGAGGTACAGTGCTTACTGTGGTGTAGTACTAAATGACAAGGACAATCTTTTAAAAGTTGATTACTCTTCATAAGTCTCATATGAAAATTCAGAATGGATCTCAATGTCATTTTACTTATTACATCTCTATATAAAATACTGAGAGTATGAAGCATTAATGTACAGTAGGATAATACACATTTAAAAGTGATTATAGAATCATTCAGGGGCTTTGCTTTTGCCTCTGCCTCTAAAATAGTGATGGGAAAGTGGGTCAGTACAGAAAATCTGGTGGCTTCTCATGGTTAAGTCTATTATACCAGAATTGGTTGTAGTGAAGAGGAAGTAATTGAATCATCTACCATAACACATTCTACTTTTAAAATGTTGATGTTATGATGATATGCAATCTAGTGCTATAAAACAGAACAGCTTGGCATATCCTGTTTCCTCTAAAGAAAATACTTGACTATTAAGTGAAATGCCCTCCTCAAAGGCCTTGCTACATGTTTCTGCTAGCACTGAGAAATGGCCAAAAAAGCAAAAAAAAAACCCCCAAAAAACCCAACACCAAACAAAAAAACAAAAAAAAAAAAACAAAAAAAAAAAAAAAAAAAAAAAAAAACCAAGAAACAGGAAAAATTGTCTGATGCTTTCCTAAAACACAATTTTCTTTCAGGCATATAATACCTCAGCTTTTTCTCTTTTTGCCTTTAATAGGTAAAAGGGCATTGCATCTAGTTTTTTCAATGATGCTTGTCATGAAATATTAAACCTTTCTTACAGGGCAGATTTTTGAACAGACTTTTAAAGTGAATTTATAGAACTATGAAAATACTTCAGCTGCTGACCAAGCGACTTAAAACTTTCACCTACATTTTCAGTATTGGTTCAAATCCCATTCTTCCCGACCATGGCTTTAAGTTATTGGATGAAGTTACAGTGTGGTCCTGACTGAGTTTCTGACAGCTAGATATTCCCATATCAGGCAACAATGATACTACTAATTCTTTAATCAGATTAATGCCTCTTAATAAAGTGTGCAAAGTAATTGAGGTGTAAGCAAGTAAAGAGATTTCACAGATACGGATTTCATATGGAACACACATGTTTTGAGAGGTAAAATTTAAAAGGAGGACTTCTGTCTATAGGAAGACTTATCAATACTAAGTTGGTTTGGAAAAGGATTGGGTCATCTGACTAATTTGAAAAATACTGCACACTAAATATGACATCAAACTTAGCAACCAAACTGCTTTCTTATTTCCTTCTCTTTAACATGCATAAGCATCAAAGCAAGTTATTTGCTTACAGTGGGTCAGAGCATCTTGTATTGTTGAAAAAAAAATAGGCAAAAAGTAATGAATTTTCAGACTATAAATTTATTTAGGAAAATCAAGACTTAAGAAGACTGCATGTCTCAAAGCTTAGCTAGTGGTCAGTATAATGGAAGGTGAAATGTGATAGCCTAATGAGAAGTAATGCACATTAAAATAACTTCACCTGCTCGTAGAGATTACAAGCATGAAATTAGTTATAATCACTCAGGAAAAAGGCCTAGGTATCTTTGTCTAAAGGTTAAATAGATATCCCTTTGAAGTTGAACATGGTGGTCAAGAACGTTCATGAAGTTGGATTAGCCTAGAGAATGGGATTTTTAGAAAATAAATCTTGCAAATACTGTAACTCTATTTGGAAATAATTGCTTACCGCAGATTTAAATGTTCTATTGGGTTCTTATCAGCCATTGTAAAAATTATATTGCAGAGAAGATAAGACTGGTATTCACTGCTGTAGGATATCAATGTAGCAAAAAGCTTAGCAGGATTCAAGAAAGGTTTAGAAGTTTCCTTTTAAAACAAGAACACCCATGTTTACAAAAAAATAGGATAAAACATTTGTGAGAAATACACCCTAAAAGCTGAAAGACTGAAAAGTCAACCACTGGCTGGAGGTAAATAGAAGGTAATTTCTCTTAGGACAGTTTCTGTGTGGTAGGATTTCTCTTGCATTTACTGGGAGCTACTTTAGGAAGTATCATGGACAAAGTATTAGTGTTGCTTAGTATAGCAAAGGCTGTGTGTAACTATCTCCCTTCTGTGACAGTATTCACTCTGATGAAAAATACATTACCTTGGCTGCAAGTATTATATGTTTATATTTAATGAACAGACAAATTCAAGCTTGCATTCTTCAGTATGGCCATTATTAGCACAATCAAAGGACTTCACATTTCCCAGTGGGTTTTGAGGTTTCTTGCAGAGGGTTTCAGTGTTTCTAGCACTATGGTTGGACATAAATTTTAGCAAAGGAGACTCAACAAAAAATAGTGTCAACATGAAATCACACAGCTTAGAGCCTAGTAAGATTTCATTAAAAACTACACCTTTAATTCCTGTAACGCTTTCCAGAAAATTTTCCCCTTTTTTCTGTGCTTCGCCACCAATTTTACTTTGTTAGATGTATTTTAATCTTATATCTAAAAAAATATGGTGTTGGTTGGTGGGTTTTTTTGTTTGTTTGGCTTTTTTCTGTGTGTGGTTTTTTGTGTGCATGTGTGTGTGGTTTTGTTGTGGTGTCTTGTTTTTTGATTTTTGGGTTTTTTTAATTTAGGCAGCACCAAAACTCAAGACACAAACAAATGATATCTTGATCTCTTTTTTTTCCTCTAGGGACTTTTAGAAATATTTAAGCATTTGCTTATTCTTATTGAACAAATTATCAAGAGAAAAAAATTAAAAATTCTTTTTTTGTCCTGTTTTTATTCACAATCTAACCCAAATAATGTCAGAGTATTACACTTTGTATGCTGGATGTCTCTGTCACCATGCCAGAACAGTTCAAAACCACAAGATTTGCTTGAGCTGCAAGTTCCATTGGCTTAAAGAGTCCTCAGCCATTCCCTGAATATGCCAACCTCCATACATACAGACCAGACACAGGGAGAGGTGGGAAAGGACAGATGTGACAATTCCTAGGTGCTCTACAGTCCCCATAGGAACATGATGTATTCAAACAGCTCCAGGGTTGAGACCCAGGCCAAAAAAAAAGCTTGGTCACTTTTTGCTTCCATCTCAGCACGTTTGGCCTAGAAGGTTCATGCAGTAAAACAGTAGGCTTATATTCCTTCCTTTTTCAAAAACTTTAGCTATACTTGGCACCAAAAGACAGGAAAAAAAAAAAAAAAAAAAAGTGGCATTGGTGAACAGACTTATTTCTGCTTGAGACTGTGAAATCATTAATAACTGGGCCTCAAAGAAGAAAGTGGAGATACTTTATTTGCTTACACTTCTTCTGTTTTGTTTTTTTTTCCTGTGACAAACTACCTGTATCAAAGTAGAGATTTTATCACTTAGCATTGCATATGGAGGGAGGGTGACTGCTAAAACAATCTTCTATAGTGGTTTTGTTTATCGTATTCATTCCTATTCAGTGAGACCCCTTTTTTGCTGAATTAGCTTTCCTGAAAACAATAAGCAATACTTCCTGTCAATCAGTTGGCAGGAGGTCTTGTTTCCAAGAGTGCTGATTAAGCAGCACATGGAATCAGCCTATAGGAATTACTTGGGGGGGGAATATTCAATAAGAACATCTTATAAAAATTGTTTTGGTGGATTTCAGTTTTTGCATGAAACACAAGGGGAGGATGACTGCTTGAAAGCATATGAGAAATAAGATAGGAATGGAAAGAGTTGATTTAATTTTTCTCTTCAATTTACTCTTAGCTTGTGCAAGTTTGTCTCAAAAGTTGAGATTCCCCCAGGAAGCTGTTATGGATTCATGTTGTTGCTTTTTCTTTTAACAATATTGTCATCCTTCTGGAAGGCTATGGGCATCCTGACAACATCACAGCTCAACACCCTACCAGAAATCAATGATGCAGAATTTTTGTAACTTATTTTATTACATGTGAATACACAAGTCATGGAAAAAGAGGCAGCTGCGGACAATGCACAGGCACTCCTGTCTTCCAGGAATCTCAGTTCCCAGCATACAATTCCCAGGAATTGCTTTCAAATACAGAAAATAGCACAGAATAGCTCTTCTATCTGCCACTAATTTTACATTAATAATAATATTAAAAAACAAGCAAGAGAGAAGCCTAAACAAACAAAACTAGCCATTTATCTTTGTAGGAACTGAAAGTTGCTCACAAGAACTCATAGAACACATAGAACTGTGTGTAATAGTACTTTCTTAATTTCTTAAGACTGAGATTATGCTTAATGTGATATTAAAGAAGGATAGCTGTATGAAGCCCTACTAGAAAATTGCATCTAAATTATTCAGTATTGTAGCCATGCTCATCTTCTTTTGAAGAGACAGGTAATATCCTGATCTTAAACTGCTTACTGCTTGGTGCCAGCTACCTTTACCTTCTTACCTTTAAAAACACATCCACATGTTTTTGTGTTGCCCTCAAATTACACTCCTCAGATATACACCCACATAAACTATTTTCTCACTCATTTTGGCTTCATGCCATAGCTGCTCAAATAGTTTGAAGTGCTGCTCAGTGTTGGCACTGGTCTGTAATCAAGAAAGCACTTGAAGAGAGTACAAACTAAGAATTCCCAGGGTGGGAGGGAGATTGTGGCTGTGCCAGGAGCAGGGACAGGGCCCTCAGTTTGGTGAATTCAGGTTGGTGTTGAAAGCTCTCAGGGGGAAGGTAAGATAAATGGAGATAGCAGAATCTGCAGCAGGCAAAGGCTATTAAAGGTAGCAACCAGGAGAAGGCCTCTTCCACCATTTCTCTATTCTCAGCAGTTAGAAGGTTTTGATTTCATGATCTAGGCAGCTGAAGCTGATGAGGCTGCAATTTTTTTTTTTTTTTTTTTTTTGTGAGTAGGCTAACAACTTGTCATAATCTATACCACCTTTGTGTTTCTTTACCAGTTTAATGGAGTGGGGTGGGACATAGGATTTGCTGGGGTGGGGATGGAAATAGGAACTCTTTTCATTACACTGAAGTGGCTTATTGTATAAGTAAAAATGTTAAGCTCTTTGGTGCTTGTGAAATTAAGTATGGTGAGGGCTTTTCTAAATCCCACCCACTATTCACTCAAGGTATAATTATTATGAATTTGGAAAATCAGCAGCATATTAGATTTCAAAATGAGGTTGACAATGGCATATTGTCTGTCTACAAAATCAGAAGAAACAGGGAGCATCTTTTGCTGAATAAATGTCTGGGGCTTTCATTTTCTCCCCTTCTTACAAAGCTAATGCCTTTTCCAAGTTTAAATTTGCATTATCAAATAAGTTGCAATTGCCAGATGTCCAGGCTATTAAAAAGGTTTTCAATAAAATCCTGTAAAATTATTAGTCAGATGGATTTTTTTTTTTAAACAGGTTATATGTAATGACTGCATTATTTACCCTTGCAAAGGGAGACATTATTTTCATAAATCAATCACTTCTTGTTTCCTTGGGAGAGAAAAATAATAGGTGTTTGTTTTTTGTGGAAAAATCAGAACAGTTTCTCACTCCTTGAGTAAAGAGCTGATGCCACATTTGTGAAAGGCTTGGCCTTAAATGGATAAGGACCCTTGGCTTCTTATTGGGAACTGAGGGAGCCCAGAACTAGCCTCCAAACCAGGTCGTGATATTGAGTGATAGATGATTCTGTCTGAAGTGCCTGCAGCTTCTCCTATGCTTTCCCTGCAGTGACAGAGAGAACATTAATTTTCTCTAAGTGTATTGCTGCAAATATGACTTTAATATAATTCTCAGATGTTTGAGTAAAACCCTAATGTCTTCCAGTAATTCTCTTCTATAATCCTGTGTCACTGATGATTGTAGACAGTGACAAATGCCAGATAATGTCCAATTGCTGGTTTTCTTTGTCTCCTGCCTCCCGTTACCTTACTGGTTTGGATAATGCAATATTCCTTGTTAGGTTGCTTTAAGTTTATTATCCTTCATATAAAAGCGGTACAGGCCCTTGATGGATAGGCGTATCCAACAGTAGATCTAGAGAGCTGCTAACCACCAGGGAAAGATGGAAGCTGGAGGCAGTGACCGCTGCAGCTGAAGGTATAAATGAATGTGTGCTTGTGGCTTATATGCATGTGGGTTGTGTTCCTAAAAACATTACTTTGTGGAAGCTAAACTTTTTTTTTTATTGTGTTCTCTACATACTTACTACACAGATATCTTGCTATTGCTCTTCTGCTGCTTCACTAGGCTTCCTTTCCTTTATTTATAATTTCCATTACTGAAATCTAAATCATGACACATGTGCCTTTATAAAGTCTTGATGTCCCCTTGGAATCCAAAATTGCCCTTGCATTTCCTTGCCACTGCCCTTCCTGTACATGTTTCAACCTGTACTTTGTTTTATTTAGTGTCTCTAGCTGGCAAAGTAAATGTAAAGAAGGGGCAGATATGCAATGAGGAAGTTTTTTCTTCTATGATTCTTCTATTTTTAATTTTTTTTTCCTTACTATCCCTGCTGGAGAAAAATGCTCAAGAGTGCTGCATTTGTGGCTTTAAACAGTGTCCCATACACCAAGAGAACATTTGTGTAACCACTAATTAGTCTCTACTGGTGTAATTGAATTTGTAAGAAATTTTGAAGGATTTCAGGAATGGTGTTTGGCATTAAATTACTTTGAACATTAGGAATACAAGCAAGTGCAACTGACCATTTGCTGTTATGAAAAGCTTCCATACACAGTACAGCATATGAGACACCCTATTTTATGAGAAAAACATTAAAGGAAACAGATTTTCAAATGCAATTGCCCCTAATTTCTTAGCTGCTGGGCAGAAAAATAACTGGAACTAAATTTCTATCCAATCATACTTAAAACTTGAAGTCAGCAACCACTGTGATCATATTACTTCAGAGAATTTAATAAGAAATGCTATTTTGATTTTGAGCAAAGAAAATAATTTATCTGGCTTAATAAAAAATGCCGTGCTGTCTGTGAAGAGGAAATAGACATTGTTTAGCTACTGCTTTGTAAAGATTGACTTGGTTTCTTTAATTATTAAAATAATTTTGCTGTTGGCTTGTAGAATTCTCTGCATCTTCTGGGTGCAGATTGAGCTATCTGAAAAATTGTTAATGGCTTTTTTTTAGTATATTGAAGAGGACCCATTAAGTATGCCAAGTTGCATTCAATCTGTTTTTAAAGGATGTTGTCAGAACAGCCTTGTTCTCTGCTGGATAGGCTTGCATGTTGCCCCACTTTTTTAATTCACGTTGTGCCATAGTTGTGTGATGAGAGAGTGAAGAGGGGAAGTGTGTTGTCCAGTGGGCGAAAACACCTGTGTGGAAGATAGCAGGAAAAACTGAGTTGTGATATTGCTGAACTGAGGTGCAGCTTGCTGCTAAAATTGCTACTAGCTCTTGTAGTAAGTTCTTCCAGTGTTGCTTTTTTTCTCGCCTCTCTTCGGATCAGAAGCATAATGGGGAGAGAGAGGGAATTCAGACCAATACTGCTATCAAGGGCATGGCTGTGAAGCAAGAAAAGACATGGCAAGAAGAGAGGATAAGAGAGTGCATAGAGGGCCAGATGCTTTCCAAAGATACTTAAAACACTGAGAGTGGGGTTCATGCTGCTTGGAGCTGACATCTTTTCTATCAACGGCAATCACTCCCTCTCCCGCACGCATATACATACTCACCCAGGCAGAGCCAAAATGCAGCAATATATGGGTCCTGGCAGGGGCCAGGGCCGCTGGCAGAAATCAGAGCAGCTCTGAGCACTGGCAGGTGTCCCAATGATTTACATTGTAAACCTGTTCATAACTCATAATGCAGTAAAGATTGCAGTTCATTAAGAAAATGAATGTTCTGAAAGAATGAAAGTCTAATCAGAGTTCTAGTAAGGAGTGTTCCCTTACTATCTGATAGCACTGACAAAAGAGGATGTTGTCTTTCCTTTCCATAATTCCTATTAATATTTCCAGATTTATGGATTCATATTTTAGGGATAGGTGGGTGTTTTATCTAGGTAATACTGGCCTTTTTCATTGGGAACAGTAGAATTGCAACTGGCTTTATATTTATCTAAAAAAGCAAGGTCGACACCCACGGCACCAGCCCGCCACCCCCCCCCCGCCTTATCCTCAGATTGACTTAGCTTGATCCACGTCCGCAGTTGCTCTCGAATCG
>JANHGN010002149.1:49389-61739 GCA_024605025.1 Megaceryle maxima
AGCAATCCCAGAAAGGGAGGCCCAGTAGAAAAAAAAAAAGCACAGCAAAACTACGAAACCCCAACCCACCCACCCCCACCCCCAAAAAAAAGCTCCCCCCCCCCCCCCCCCCCCCCCCATTCTTGTGATATTTGTCTTGCCATTGTTATTATACCACAGCATCATGAGATTAAAGATGTCCATCACCTTGCTGTTTACTGTTATCCTAGCACTGGTCTTGATACCTCTGACTGTCTTATAGGCATGGTTTTGTTGGCATAGGACTTCTTCCAGAAAAAATGAAAGTCATGATGTGGCTGAATATAGGTTTCAGTCCCTTAATTTCCACGAGTTGGCAAATGATAGCCCTTTGCGAATTGAGATGCCTAATCTAATTCAAAGCTTATCTTCTGTAGAAATGACATGAATATTTTGGAAGACAATTCTAGTGACCCTGTGGATGTGTATATTAATGCTATCACCATTATTCTACTACATAGTATCATTTTATGTGTATAGTCCTCTTGCTTTTAACTGAATAATTTGATGAATGGGGAGGGAAATATTTTTCTTCAGGAGGACTAAGATGGCAGGCAGCATCAAGAACATGGATTAAGCAATGGTGCCTTGGGGAGGAGCATTAGACCTTAATATCCGTGTTACTGCCACTGAGATAAGTATCTTAAGCTAAATTCTCAAAGGTTTGCAAAGGGTTTAACCACACGTGCCATTCAAATCAAGGGGAGTCACAGAGCTAAAACCCATGTAATGTTTTGAGAATGTATCTCCTGGGTGTTAATTTCATCGTCTAAAATATATAGCATAATGGATAGTTGCTGCATGAATACAAAGTTTTAAGTCCCTCTAGGGACTCTGCTAACAGCACAAACCATGAGAGTGTATCTGAGTTGTTTATGAACAGAAGCAGAATCCCAAGAGTGATACACAGCTATAAATTCACTCCAGTCTGTGCCTATCTATTGTTATTTGTAATAACAGAGAGAGCAGTTTTCCTCTAAAATGACTTCCTTTAAGAGCTTTAACTGAGGAGCTCTGCTTGAAAATCAGGTCCGCTGGCTGAGGAGTTTTACTGGAGAAAAGACTCCATTTTCTCTATCAGTATTTTTGTATTTTATCACACTTTCATTTTGTGTTTAACAGTTATTTAGTCAATTCACATGACTGTGCCACTTGCAAATAACTTTAAGAACACGTTTTACTTATTGGGCTTTATTTGATAATAGAATATCTATTTTAAAATGTACTATTTGCACACAAGCTATGATGACATATTCAAGAGACCTATTTACACAAACAACATGTTGTATTGTGTGTTCTTTCACTAAGAAGAGATGAAAAGCCTAATGACTTTTAGAGGGTTCAGTTGCATCCTTTTCTTGCCAACAAATCCAGTTTAGGCCCAGGCAAAGCATAGCAGTAGCATAATAGGGAGGACAAACTTGATTATTATTTGTTTTTTAAATTTTTTTTTACCTTAACTTTCTACAGCAGATTTCTGCCAGGAATTTTTATGAACACAAAATTTTATAAGATCTGATGTGTATTAAAATGATCAAATGTTGCTGCAGCTGTCAATATAGTGACCTAAACTGTAGCATATTATTACTTTTTAAGTTGTGTTGCATTTAGATATATATATATATAGTGTTTATTCAGTGTGTGACATTATGCATGAGTGCTGTCTAAATTTGTAATGCTGATGGACAGGCATAGTTGTGCAGGAAGAAAAGCCATGGTTCACCTTGGGGCTGTCAACACTAACCAGCTTTGTGAAACGTCAGATTGAAAAGTTAGTAAAGCAAGGAGTCTTAGCAAAGAAAGCTTATAGTACTTTTGATGACACTGGCATCTTGAGTCCCTCCAAAAAACAAACAGGATAGTTTTGCACATTGCCATATTTGGTTAGAACGAGGCCCTGATCTTTATTCCTATTCTGCACTAGTTTTGACTGCCACCTGAAATAATTATCAATTCCAGCATTTTACACTAAGCTGGGAATTGTAGTCCTGATGGTATGTTTTACCTGTTGCATATGGGACACTGTGGACACAGTCTTGACCAGCATAATTCATGCTGGTCATCACTTGGATCACAGGCATTGTTCTCTTGCTCATTTTGTACCCATTCTGTTTGCTTGTGCTTTGTTTCCTTTCTTTGAAAGGTTGCTGAGCAGTACTTTACATAAACTGTGTGTGTGAAAAGGTGTTTCACTAACCAGTCAGAATTGGTACCTCTGCCAGGAAGGACTGCCTCAAGTTTTCATACCTTCAAGAAGTGTAGCAGGTGAAGGATGCACCATGAGGCTGTTGGGCTGAAGAAGGCTTGGTGGCAGTGTCTGACAACACCTGCCTGATCACTGCCCCTGCTGCATAGGGCTACTTTAGGTTACTGAATGGCATAAAAAAATGAGAGTAATCTTCCATGGTAGGCATAATTAAAACAAAACAACAACAACTAAATTGCAAACAAACAAACAAAAACCACACACACAGACACCAAGACAAAGAACCACAAACAGATAACCACAAAACACAACAAACCAAACAAACAAAATCCCAGCCAAACCTTAAATAAAGCCCCACCAAACCTGCAGTGCTTTTTGAGATCACTAACTGGGATCATACTCTTTTTTTTTTTTTTTTTTTTTTTGTTTTGTTTTTTTGTTTTTTGTTTTTTACAAAGAAGTATAGTTCTCCAGTCCCTGTCATCAGCAATAGGAAACTTGTGTGTTTTAGAATAGATATGATTGTGTTTGGGCTTCAATTTCATCACTACTAGAGTTTTTGGTAAAATGTATTTCTGCAGTTATTTAGATTCTTTTAAGTTACGGTTCTGTGCAGTCACTAGTTATCAAAATGAACTTTCTGTTACTGTAAAATTGTGTAGTAGGAAGCAACTCATAAACACTTCTGTTCATGTTTTCTGGCAGCTGGTTTTGAAAACTAACTGCAAAGGCTTCCATTTATTTCTCCCTGTTATTTCTTAAAGAAATGCCATTCCACCGAAATAAGCAGTGGGCCTATAATATGATCTTTTTAAAAACTTATTTTGGACTGCTGTGTTTATTTTGATGGAAAGAGATTTTCCTGAAGAGACTTCTGTGATAGCACCATGGTTGCATGATATGATGTAAGTAGTCTTAAGTGGGTGACTTTATTGCACATGCAGCAGTCCTTTTTTAAACCACCACCCTCCCCCCCCCCAATGAGGAACAGAGAATAGAGAAACTATAAAAACAGTAATTGAAAAGGGCAAATTGGCATAATACACGTTGCAGTCAAAAATACATGCAGCAAAATTTCATATCTATAGAGATATTCAGACTGTGCAAAATCAGTAAAGTGAAAAATGTGGCAGGTCTTTAGTTTTTTCAGACCAGAATCTTCCTCTGCAAATTCAAAGTGCCTGAGCAACCAAACCAGGAGCTATTCTTTATGTCTTGGCTCTGTCTTGCCTAGGATCTTACTTTTAAAAAAATTAGTTATTCAAAGGAAGCAGCTCAGACCATTCCATCACCAAAGATGCAGTCAGCAAAAAACATTGAAGTCAGCTAAGTCTTCCCATTCACTTCAGTGCTTGTTAGATTGGGCTACACAGCTCTTGGCATCTTGCCTCTATCAAACCCCAAAGGCAAGTAAATTTCATGAACTTGTAGAAATCACATAGTCTTTAAAATTAATTCTTATTTTCAGCTGTGCAGTATTTCTACATAATCACAGCCTTAATGCTCTATCACTGTGCTCCTATCTGCTGGCTGTTGTAGGGGAAGCCTCAATGGGAGGCCACCGTAGAATTTTAAAGATATGCATGTCTGATACAGACATTCTGGCTTGTATCAGAATTAGCATGGCCAGCAGGAGAAGGGAAGTGATCATGCCCCTGTATGTCTCACTGGTGAGACCACACCTCAAGTACTGATTCTGGGCCTCTTACCACAGGAAACACATTGAGTTGCTGGAGCGAGTTCAGAGAAGGGCAACCAAGCTGATGAGGGGTCTGCTGAACAAGGCCCATGAGGAGAGGCTGAGGGAATTGGGATTGTTTAGTTTGGAGAAGAGGTGGCTGAAGGGAGACCTTATTGCTCTCTACAACTACCTGAAAGGAGGTTGCAGTGAGGTGGGTGCAGCCTCTTCTCTCAAGTAAATAACAACAGGACTAGAGGAAATGGCCTGAAGTTGCACCAGGAGAAGTTTAGATTAGATATTAGGAAGAATTTCTGTACTGGAAGAGTAGGCAGGCACTGGAACAAGTTGCCCAGGGAGGTGGTGGAGTCACCATCCCCGGAGGTGTTAAAAAAACATGTAGATGAGGCACTTCAGGACATGCTGTAGAGGGATGGTGAGGGGTGTGTGTGTGGTTGTGTGTGGTTGCATGCGCGTGTGTGTGTTTGGTTGGACATGGTGATCTTAGAAGTCCTTTCCAACTGTGTGATTCTGTGTGTCTTGAGTTTCTCCACCAGTGAAGTCCAGCTCCCTCATTCTGATGAAACTTAACTATTTAAAAATAAATAACTAAATAGTGTGATACTAGAAAACATCTGTGGGTAACAGTATTATGTTAGCCTTGTTTTTTTTCAGTAGCACTGTGTTTGGATGACAGCTGTGTATTTAATGAGAGTGTTAAGAAAGTTGCATTCTCTCCTGATACTGAAAGCAGCAGCAGGTGACAGGGCCTTCCTTGACTGAGCACCTAGCCCTGCTGCTGCCTGTGGCAAATGAAAGTCCTAGGTTTGCACCGTGGGTTAGAAAGGAAGCAGCGCAACCTGTGCCTGGGCTATTCAGTATGGATGGGGTATAGCAATCATGTTCTGTACTTTTATGTAACCATGAAAAGTAGTTTCTGTGTTTCTTCTTTTAAAAAAACAATACCAAAACCTGTCCTTTAGTGTCTTCAGGGCATGAAGAAGGACTGCCTGCTTAGTCCCTTTGAATTCCTGCAAATTCTGGGAGCTGGGCAAATAAAATAAATTGGATCCTGGTGTTGATGACTAAGACCTGTGAAGCCAAAGCTGTGCAACTGTTGTGACAGCAAGAGTTCATATCTAAGCCACTGCATTGAGATTTACTTCTCTTAATTTAGGTTGTTAACATAGTGAGAAAGGTTAAGCTGACTATTATGAATATCAGATCTCAAGAATATGTGTTCCAAAAGCTATCTGAAAGTCTACAAAATGAGGCTTAAAGGACCCAATTCATAAAATATTATTTGGTCTGTTTCCATGGGATTCCTGAAGTATTTCCCACTGATAACCGTTCTTTGTTTACAGTTTCTAAGACAGTTTTCACTTTCTTGGAGTTCTTCCACAGTCCTTTGTGCTCATATATTTAAATAAGCTTTCCTCCTTCCCTGAATGGAAAACTCCTTTTGAAAAATCTGAGAGGAGACAACAAGGAAAAGCTTGCATATCTCAGCATACTGTGACTTCTGACCTTAAAAAATATTTTCAAAATCATGATTACTTTAAAATATGCTTTGTGTTTAAATTTTGCTGGCTATTGCATGATAACCTTTGTTTTGTGCAAACAATTTACTGGTGGGTTGGTTAATGAAAGCTTCCAATCGTATTCACTACAGTGATTGACATGAAGCAGGAAATGAGATTGTACAGCAGAACTGAAAAGTGGCACTGCATTTGCCAATATTCAGTCTTTTGGTTCATCAGACTTAGAAAAAATATTGTTCTGCTCTACTACTCATTTCTTTCACATGACACTAAAATCTTAAAGAGGATAAATAACTCTTCATGGTTTCTGTTTTGTTTTGAACATAGCAGTGCACATTAATAATGTTCATAAAGCTAGAATCTAGATGAATATATAAACAGAGTCACAGAAATGGGCTTTTTGAGAAACATATCTAAGCATGGGAGCTCACTTCTGCAACACAAAGTTGTGCTGTAAGTAAATACTCTGAGGTAGAAAAGTTACATTTGAGGAAAAAATCTGGGTTTTGTTCAGCAGTATATAAATAATGGCTCATAGCATTCTATGATTTTTGTGATATGATTTTTATTTCCAGTTATACAATCTTTTTAATGTAAAGTATCTAATCACAACTATACTTTGCACATAAAATATGCAAAAAAAATTGCACATCTAAAAATTGTACTTTTAAAATATCTTTTGCCTTTTTTTTTTCTTAATTTTTACCAAGATGACACAGATTGATTTACTCCAACTATGTTATTTCCTGTTTCAGTGTTGACTATTAGAACTTAATGGTATTTACTCAGGAGATGTCTTGTATGGTTGTCATTTGATATAAAGGCAGATAGTAGTTATAGTTAGAAATGGCTGTCTGCCATTCTCTTTAAAAGAAGAACTTGTGTGATTTTTCTAAAGGGCTTAAAATCCACATTGAACCAACCTCTAAGGCTGGCAGCATCAGCATAGAAAAGAGAAACCAAGTAGGTTTATTTAAAAGTTTAATCTGCCTAAAATGTGTGTGTCCAATTGTCCGTCCTCTTGGAATGAATAAGCTCCGAGAACAGATTCTGAATTCATTCTAAGTTTATCATCGAGATTCTGCACATCCCTTAGAAGCTATTTAAGCTAAGAAAGTAGTAATAAAAGCAAAGTTTGATCTGATTAAAGATGGCAATGGTTTAGATTTTCCCATGAAGTGTACCAGAGTCTGATTTGTTAACTAGTGTTATATATTCTCTTCTATGCAGAAATGATCTCAAATACATATAAGATGTGATAAAAAGTAAGTTTGTGATAAGGTAGTGGACAAAATCTCAAGGTTTCTAGTATTAATATTTATACAGTATTAAGTCTCCCTTGTAATTTCCATCAATATTAAGACTTACTTCACTCTATTATTCCCCTCCCTAGCTCTCCTGGAACAATAGGAAAATAACTTTATTTGTCAGTGATCACTTTCCCACATTGAACAGTATCTCACTTTGTGAATTTGTCATACTGAAATTAGAATCCAGACTGAAAAATATGCAGTGAGAGCAAGCCTGGAAAAATCTATTTTTATACTTTGTCTAATCACTTAAAGTAGTATGACTTCATCTGTGATCCATGGATCATAGACAGCCCAGTCAATAACCAACACATTCACTGTATGTTTGTGCTTACAGAAATTAACCCAATTTCTGCAAGTGAGCATACTGTGGTGGAAGTGAAAGTAATGAATAGTCAAAGCTTAGGCTAATCTTCACTTGGCTGTAAGCGAAGACCATTGTATAAAATGGTCTAAGGATTTTTATCATGTAGACTACAAAAGCAGTGACTTGAAGTATGCTTACAGTTCAAATGTCTAGATATTGCAGTATTATTTGACAATGAGAAAAGTCATAAGCTTAAAAAAATTACTGTTTGACTAAATGATGACAGTTGGTGCTTTTTGTTGGTTTTGGTTTTTTGTTTTTTGGTTTGGTTTTTTTCAGGTAAGTTATTTTTAGATCCATACATTTTTATTATGGTGCTGTATTGGTATAGTAGTTTGGATGTTTCAGTACACAACTGCATTAATGTTTCAGTTCAGAAGCACACTGTTGAAGTGAATCCGCCAATCATTCTCCATGTGCTTTGTTTTGCTGACAGAAGCCGTAAAGTGCAAACTGAACGTCTTCTGCATGAAACTAACCAGAGGATGCAGGGCAGTAGACCTTACGCCTTATAGCTTTTTGGTTGGCCTTTGACTGTGGGACCAGACTAGAATGACTCAAGTAAAACTAGCCAAAATATATGATGTGTAGACATTATGTTCTCAGCACAAACTTCAGTGTCTTTAGCTCTGGTTTCCCCGACTAGACTGTATTTTCTCTCATTCTGCTTCCATCCGTGACACCAGGTGCACTGTAGATCTGTTCCATGGTTGTCGTCTGTCTTGGAACATGCAGACTACCAGGAAGGCCACAATGAGAAAGCAACAGATGTAAATTCCCATGGCAGTGTCTGTGAGTTGAATACTGAAGGTCTCTTGTTTCTCTACAGCTTCAGGAATAAAAAGGCAGAAAGTAGACTTTTATCAGAACAAATTTTGTTTTGATGAAAATTCAACTTAATAAAGATTTGCTGCATTCTTTATAGCTATCCATCCAGTTACACATCAAGTTAAATGATACTCACATACTGTAGCTTCATACTCATTGCATTAACAATAATAGAAAGACCGGAACTTGTGTAGAGTTTCTTTTAACTGAGTCTTACTGTGAAGACATTGATTTGCATGAATTGTCCTCATTTAGTCAGTTCCCTGGCTTTCATAATGGGGGCATATTTGGTTGCTTGGTTACCCATTTGAGATGACTGTATTTTAGATAATCATTGATGGAAACGTTACACCAGAAGGTGAGTGAGCAGCATGATGCAGATTTTCAACAGGCCACAAATGTAAAAATAGATCTATGCAAGCAGAATAGATACTGTGATAAACATATGTAATTTACATATTTGCTCACAATTACTGAAAAGATTTACACACCATTTGTATCTGCCACTTTGTTCTTGCATCCTTAAGCAAAAATAAACTAGAAATTACCAAAGTATGTGCTTTAGATTGGCAGGAATGGTGATAATGGATATTCCATAAGATGTCGAGAGCACAAATTGAGAAGGTGCATAGAAAAATCTGACTCTTGTAGCTGATTAGAAATCCTTTTATTCTGAAGTCTGCAGCAGCTCAACCCATCCTTATTTTGTAAGGAAAAGTTAATTTGTTTATAAAACAAGAGAAGTGCAATCTTGAGTATTTGAAATAAAAGGTCTCTGAGAGGTGCCAGCTGTTTGACATGACATGGGGCAACAGTTTAAGCCTGCTTAGAAGTGAAGTCAAGCCATACAATAACAGTGACATGGAGTGTTTCAATTTCTTGCATCTGGTTAATTCTTTTGATATATCGAGAAATAATCAAAATTTACTAAACATAGCTGCTAATTTTACTGTTACAATGGAATTCCCACTGGGATGATTCAAAAGAATTAAGGAGAATGACACAGATATTCCAGGTGACCATTTGAAACTGCTTCTACTCCATTAAACCTCACAACACCCATGTGGTCAATGTTTGTGGTAGTGGCTTTTTCTCTCTGAAGGTTAGTCTCATAGATCTGAGTGGATATTCAGACAGCAAAGGAAGTTTCTCTTTGATGGCTGAATAGAAGTACTGGAAAAGACTAGAGCATGGAAAATTTAAAAGAAAACAAACTAAGAATAAATAGAATTACTTTAAAGGCAATCTCGGAAGCTTTAGAGATTGCCCATTAATATTTAAATATTTCAAATATCCATTTATTTTAATCTGAAACTGATTTAATTTAATTTGCTTTCATTTTTAAGCTGATATGCAGATATCATTGATTTATTTTTTTTTTTTGTTACCCAGAAATACGGATCATTAATAACTGAGTCAGAATAGCAATTTCCAATGCTTTCGTGAGGGCTGACTGTTTATGGTAGGAGCTCCTATATTCTCCATACAGATCTCAGTCTTACTGTGCTCTGTGACAACATCTAGTGTAAGAGACTCTTAATTTGAAAGATTTTACCACACAATAAGCAAAATGGGTATAAAAGGGAGAACAAGATAAAATGTTTGAGGTTGTCAGCTTTTTGAAGAGGAGAGTCACCAGAGCATGGGGGATAATCTAGCTGTAACTACAGGTTAGTATTCTTCAATATTTCCCAAAGATGAAGTTGAAAAAGTGTTTTCTTGCAATTCAAATTATCAGGATTTTGCTGTTTTGTTGTTTGGTGGTGTGGTTTTCTTTGTTTTGTTGGTTATTTGGTTTTGTGTGTGTGTGGTTTGTTTGGTTTTTTTTTGTTTTGTTGTTTTTTTTTTGTTTTGTTTTGTTTGTGGGTTTTTTGTTGTTGTTGGGGTTTTTTCCCCTCACGATGTAAGTTGTTTGCATTCCAGTTTTTGAGCATTTAGAGCATATATACTCTGTCTTTGAGCTCTTGTCTCATAAATACAAGAGCTAATGACTTCATTTGGCTTTTTCTCAAAGGATTTTTGGATTTTATATTTGTTTTTAAGAAAGCAGAGATTTTCATTTAACCACTTGTTCCAGGTTCTTGAGATTTCAGAAAAAAAACCCAAAACCAAACACTAGATACTGCAGACCTGGCATTCAGAAACTGGAACTTAACAACACAGAGTCTAATTATCCAAAAATTAATGAAAAATGCATTCTGGAAGAGTATGAAGCATCAGATTCGAGGGATGGCCTTATGTAATGTGATACAGGAGGAAAGAGTATAAGATCAAAACTGGGATGTATATTTCTTTGCACACAAAGTTCTTAAACAGTAGCTAATTCAGCTGTGTATGGTGTGATTTTGTCACCCACTAGGACTGAGTGATTTCCTGTTGGCAATGTTTAGATAGTTTATGTCCACGTTCCTTTTCAGGAATGGATGAAAACAGAAGGTGCTGTAAGTTGGAGCTGAATATAGTCAGCACAGTTCATCCTCTTCAAATATCCTTCACTCTGTGACATGCTTCTGTTATTTTAATCTTTTTTTCTTTCTTGTTTAAAACCATGTAATAATCTACTCTTCTCATAGGCATGTGATGCCTTGTTTTCCTTTCAGTCTGTATTAAGGTAGGAAGAGATTTCTGTTAAAAACACATCTCTCTAGTCATTAGAAACCCTACTGCCATAGAGCAGCTATTCAGTGTTTTAACTGCAATAGTACTTCTGCCTTATGGGTCTTTGTATTGATTTTCATTGTGGAAAATTTAACCCCATCATTCAAGAGTAACTAGTGAAACCAGCTGTTTACTGAGTGAAAGAACAACTTTTCCAGCATTAGCGAGGGCAGCATACATTGTGGCTGGCCTCCTGCTAGTTTTATTGATACAGTTGTGAAGAGTGGTGGCTTTTATGTGCGGATATCAGGACCAACAAATAAAATTACTTTGCAAGTGCATCTAACGTGCTTTGCACGTTGGTTGCCTGGAGAATAGACACTTTATATTAAATAGTGCTGCCACTCAGGCAGGTGACAGGCTTATTCCTAGGAGAGAGTTTAGTTATAACTCTGCATATATGGACAAAGGTAGTGTGTTTATCTGTACTCTTATTTATGATGCAAACTTTTGATGTGTAATTTTGAATTTGTTCTTGTTATTATCATTACATAGTTAATCGAGCTCTGCAAGTGAGATTCTCCTCTCCTTCCCCTCCCCCCAGTCTTAAAAATGTTCTTCATGGTTCTCCTCTGTTTCTAAAAGCAGCAGTAAAAACCCTCATTGACCTTAGTGGAAGAAAAGGATTAATGTCAAGTGACTGCTCTTTTCTAAATATACTGTCTTTGTTAATCAGCAGAGTAGCAAACTTCAGCAGTGATATCACAGTGATAAACTGCTTACTAAATTGAGACAATACAGAGGACAGTGAATCTAAATTCACATTCCCCATCAAAATTCTGATCCTGTGACAAGATTCCTGCTTTGGCAAGTATCTGGAATTTTAAAGGGGGTCCTGAAACTTTTAGTTCGGCAAATTTCCACGGATTGTGGTAGAGCTGCACTCTGCTGGCTCTTCACAGAATTAGGTTGCTCTTTTGGTGCTTATGCATTGAGGATTGCCTATATGCCGGTTTTCAAGTTTTCAATATTTTGCCTTTTTTGTACTGCAGCAGAACACTTAACAAAGGTCATTTGTTTTCTGTACCCCTGTCATAACAAACATACGCCATCATTTTTTAGTATGAGTATTAGTATATTTATATTTGTGTGATAGTAGGTGAAGAGATTTTGTTTTAGCAAAAGCACGCTTCTCTTTTTCTTTCAAGTCTTATCTGATTTTTAAAGCCTGAATTTTCCCATCGCTCAAGTCATCATGGAAAAGACTTTACCTGAGATTGGAGTCCTTTGGGCTGTATAAAAATAGAATTATAGAACATCTGGCTGCACAGTAGGAATATTTCACTCTGAAGTACAAAAATAAAACTACAAAAGATAAAGAGAAAAACATTCCTGACAAGAAATGATCTTTTCTTTATGTTTCTTGTATCCATCAAGCAATAGCATCTTAGAGATGGAAGGCAAGGAGACAACAAAAGAAAAATTGAGAGGTTTAAAGAGCCACATCATATCATTAATACTTTGGCAGTTTTGACAGCCATGAGTAGCAATGAAAGCCACTGCTGTTTCAAAGTCTACAATCAATAGGGAACTCTCCAGGTTCTTAACGTTGGGCCCTCAGTTCAGATTCACAGAAAATGAGTATCCCACACAGCTACTGGATGATGATGGATTTAAGAACAGCAAATTAAAATGGTAAAATGCATTTCTGAAATAATCCCCAAAGACTGGTTTGTTGTTTTTGTTTTTTTTTTTTTTTTCAAGTCTATGGCTAGAATTGAGAGGTTTTTAAAATATATATATA
>JANHGN010002149.1:61748-77879 GCA_024605025.1 Megaceryle maxima
AATTTTCTGTGTCTCTGTTAAAAACCCAAAGGGAACATGTACTGGAGCTGGCTGAACAAATGTTTTTACTTTCATTTCTATCTTTTGCTAATCATAAAGAAATTGCAGAGGTCTGTGGTCTCCTGTATTTTCATTAACACCTCATCAAAACAGAGGTAAATTGTCATGACAGTTGTTGATAGCATAAAATAGTAACTAACGTCTTGAATATTGCTTAAATATTTGTGATATGATAATGAAGCAAAGAACCATGCTAATAATTCCAAAAATCATTACTTCAATCCAAGATAAAAAGCCCTATAAAATTGTGAAATATTTAAAACCTGTTAATTAAAGCCTTTAAATGCCCATTTTGCACTAAAGAAGTAGTATTTTAACATTTGAATGAAAAGTCTTTATCAGAGAGATAGCTAGGTAATATTTCATAATTAGGAAGGTATTTTATGCCTCAGTTGAAAAAAAAATCTGGTCAAGAAAGGTGATCTTGCAAATGATATGTACCTATAGCCTAACAATCATATAACAAAACCATTGAATATGCCATGATTTTTCTTTTTTCCAAATGGACCAATTCAATTTAGAAAAAACAAACAACCCCACCTCAAAACCCCGAATACTCTTTATACTCTCGTATCCATTAAGTTGAACTCAACAGCCCAGGCATGTAGACATGTTGGCTTGAGACATGAGAGTAATGCAGAGATTAGCTCCCTGGTAGTGTGTTTTCTTACCTCTTGGGGTGACATTAACCACCTTCAGCTGGTACATGTATTTAAACTTCACATTCTGAAGCTGCAGTTGCAGACAGGCCACTGGTTGTGCTATTTCCCTCAATTGATTTTCTGGCCTTTTCAGCTGTCCGTGGAGCAAAGCAAATGAAATGTTGTAACTCAGTCTGATTAACACTTGGCAGCTTTTTGTTTTCTTGTAGAAGTCAGTTACGATACTGCAAAAGTTCAGTATTAGATGACCATTTGCTTTGAGTTTGCTAATACTCTAGAGACTATTATCAATTATTACTTCTGTTTTTAAAGCAGATTCTTCTCAGCCTGTGTGCCTGTACAGTGCTGGCTGATTCTACTGATTGTCTCCTTTGACTGAAGGACGTTTATCAGCAGGTGTTTATATGGTGTTCTTCAGTGCCTTCATTTTGACTTAAGTGGGAAGATGAAGCTGGGATCTATCACATTTTTTCTGTTGTTCATTGTCAACCATCTTCAGGGAAGGAGGAATGTGTTTCCCAGTTTTGCGTTGACAGTACTAATACCTATTAAACATTTCAAATAAGTTGAAGCAGTCCTGTGTTTATTTTTTATTGCCGATGACAAGCTTCTGGCTGACAACCACTTCCATTTGACAAAATGAGAGCCACTGCTTCTAAGAATAGGAGTTTCCGGTAGCTTTATGTTTCCTGCACTGTTATGTTTGCTGCCTGCCAGTAACAGTTTGGACGTGTCAGCCTAATAGGAAGGCTACAGAGAACTTCAGCAGAAACAGTATTCCTCTTTTCATAGTGATTCTTCAGTAGTACAAAGTGAGACTTAAGAAAAATGTCTTGCTCATTTTAGGCAAGCCACTATTATTCCTAGAATAGATAGAATCTTTTAGAATTATAAAGACTATGTAATTTCTTTCAAATTGTTTGACACCTTTACAATATATTAAAGGAAGGACAATAATAATTTGTAATAGATGTAATATCTTCTGAGCAAATTCCCTTGCCATGTATTTTAATTTTCCATGATGTTTCACTCACACTACTTAGCAAAATCTAAAGCTACTGTTGTGATTTTTAAATTCTTTTCAATTGAAGTTGAAAAAGTAGACTTTTTTCTTCTTCAATACTAAAAGATGGCAATCATCTCGAAACAAGGTTCAGACTGAATTTTGCTGATTATTACAGTGATCAGACTGCATTTTAATGCAAGCATGAAAGTAGGCATATTAGAATACTTTTTGATTTTTACTTCTGTTTATTTAGTGTGTTTTAAGACAAGTGGCATCTTTTTTTTTTTTTGACACTTTTCACTATAAACTTTTTTCTTGTTAGAGGCAGTAGAAGTCATCAATAGTTATTGTACATATTAGCCTGAATGTGTGTGTAGATATATATCATACCAAAAGAGTTTGTGATACATCAGTATAGTGATTAAAAAATACTTTGCTCTTTTTTCACTTACTTATTTTCACTCTGTATTTTCTATATCATTATAATCTTACCTGTTCTGGTACTAAGGATTTGTCTGACAGGGAAGGATTTGGGGAATAGGTGACAGCACAGCCATTTCCCTGCTGAATGCTCTTGTACCTGCTAAGGTACCCTGTATGAAGGGTATTTACTGTAGACAGTACATTATTACATGGGACTTTTTTTGTGCAAGTTGGTAGTTTACAGTGCATGAAAAAAAAAAAAAAGTCATTCCACATTAACTACTAGCTACTTAATATAGACAAGCTTTGGATTAATTTTAACTATTTGTGTTACAACAGCTAATAGAAATCTCACCAAGATTGTTGGCAAAATGACCTAGATAATTGTGTCAGTTGTAGTAAACTATGATCCTCACTCATAATCACATAAAAGGTAAATGAGTCATAAAGACAGATAAGATACAAAGATACCAAATTACTTGTTCAGAGGTACACTGGAAGCATGTGAAATATCCAGTATAGGATTTCAGGTTCCTGTAATATAGTCCAATGCTGTAGGCAGGCTCCTCTTTGCCCTAGACACACACGATGTAGCATTGGCTTTTGTGTACCTTTTTTTTTTTTTTTTTTTTTTGCAATGGTCTTCTGAAAAAATGAGTCTTGTGAAACCATACTGTCTGCTTCTCTGTCTCTCCTCCTACCCTAGTAACTTCTGAACCAATGTGCCAATTCCAATAAAATGAAGCAAAGAAGTGGAGAGCTTCAGGATAAGTTAGTTGTCAGTTCTTTGGAGGGTAAAAGAGAGATTCTGTGACACTGATTGAAAAGCTGTGGAATGAATTCCTACTAAAAATACAGAGATCTCTTATTTCTTAAGATCTGTGCCCTAATTTATGGGAGAGGTCAGTCAGTAGTTGCTCCTTACCAGGCAGATAAAAGTTGAAAACACAAAACTGCAGAAAACCAGATTACCATAGCTGAAAGGCTCAAAACTTCTCCTAGCTTTTAAGCAAAATGAGTGTATATATTATCACTGTTTGAGCCAGATCCTTACGCAGCAGCAGAAAGGAAGCCTGCACAAAGATGTATTTTAGGTGATGTAGGTCCAAGTCTCCCTAATCTTAGGGTACTGACCAGGGCCTGTACCATTATAATGTTGCATGTCAGGGGAAGTAAAAATTTTATGGAGCTCATGACAACGCCAAGAAGAGAAACACATGGAAAACATGTAGCATGGAATAATGAGGAAAAGGACACATTGACTTAACATGCAAAAATTACTCAAAAGCCTGGCAATCCAACCAAAACTACCACTCCTAAAGCTCTTAGTAAAACAGACATATATACCCTCCTAGAACAGAGCCACTGTTTCATGTTCTTACAGAGAGGAGAACTTCCAGTGATGAGATAAATTAAATGAGTGATTAGTACTGTGGTGAAATAGTCCTAGGACAAATTCTCACCAACATGCTGAAATGGAGTTGAATGAACATTTTTCAGGAGAGGATCTGTCACATAGAGAACTATAAATCTGATCTTCATAGTAAACCAAGGAGACTCCTAATGTCCAGATTGTGTTCCTGTATTCATTTTTTCCAGTTCTTCTATTAATGTCAAGTGAATATCCCAAAGAACTCATTTATAGAAGTAATATTAATAAGGAAAATGTGCATGAATAAGCAGGTAATAAAAACATGGACTCTGAAGTAGCTTCTTGAAGACAACTGTCTAAGTTATCATTAACAGCTCCACTATTTCTATTTTAAATATTTGTCAAGAAAGGATTTAGCATCGTATAACTGTGTTCAATTTATTTATTTTTATCCTCTGCTGTTATTTGCAGTTAAATTCTAAGGAGAACAGATGTTACTGTTCAAGGGCTGAGTGCTAATCTTGTATTTAAAAAGGCTTTTTTCTTTGACAGTTGAGTAAGTTCAGCCAGATGTAGGATGCTGTAAAATTTCCAGAGCATGTACTCAATACTATATTTTTTATATAACTCTGCTTTTATGTTTTTTAAACCTAGAAATGACATGTTTTACATCAAAGAAAGTGAACAATTCAGGGGTATACAGAATGCTAAAAAGAACTTGCTGCGAAGTCGAATACATATTGCAGTACTGATACTGCAAATTTGCTGAGGGTTGGGGAAAGATTCATTTATGTATGAAGTGGATATCTCATTTGCTCATATTGTTCTTTCTAATCTCTTTGTCAAAACTTCTTGTAGTCATACCAGTGTACTGTTCCAGCCTGGCTGCAGTAACAATCACATCATATGTGTCTTCCACTGGTTGTGTTAGAATCAGTTTGTGAATATTGTTACTTTAGCCTTCTTTCCTCTTTTGTCTTCTGTAGAGGAACTGTGATATTACTTCTGTGGACATCCATAATTATGTAAGCTGCTATTTCTAGTTTAACTGAAGTATTATTAACAGATATTTTGGAAATACATAAAAAGTGGTAAATGAGAGGATTTGGCCTTTCCTGCAGCCCCTTTACAGTTACAGACACTTAACCTAACATGGACCTGAGTGGAAAACTTTGTGGGAATGAAGTTGCTGCCAAAAAAAATAATTTTTTGTCCCTCTGTCCCATCCTGTCATCATCTGCACACCCCACCCCCCCTCCCCCACCCTTATAAGCAGCTTAGATCTGCTAACTTTAGAAGTGTTCAGTGGTATTTGTGTCTGTCTTTCGTTGAGGCTTTGGCTCTGCACTGAGTTACTCAGTGATGACCATTTTGAATACTGATTGCAATCTAAACATTTTGGTTAGCTTGGGGTGTCCCTGAAAGAGTAGGAACAGTTTATGGGCATCATTACAGAGGGAATGGAGACAGTAGTAATCCAGAAGTAAAGGCAGTAATTTCTCATAATCAGATGCTGAAGTTCAGATGTCCTGTGACTGTTAAAAAGCTTTGTGTGGAGACAAGTGCCTTTTAGAGAACTGGAGTTAAAAACACACACACATAAACCGAACAAAACAGACACACCAAAATAAACAAAGGAAAAAACCACCACACACCCCCCCCCAAAAAAAACCCCAAAAAAAACCCTAAACAAACAAACACACACACCAAAAAAAAAGACAGGAAAAAAAACACAAAAACCCCAACCAACCAACCAAAAAAAACCAAACCACAAAAAACCACCACAACAGCTCCTTTCCTCTCAGCATGCTTCTAGGCGCTGTCCCAGGTGAGGGAAGAACATACTTTAAGATGGGCTTTCTCCATCCGGCATGACTGCCCCGAGTGCTAGCCTAAAGAAAATAGTGGAAGGAGTCCTGTTTGCACTTCCATTTTTAGGAATGGTACCTAGGCTGTCATAGGAGGCTAGCAAGGCTAGCTTGAGAAGCTGCACTCTTGCATCTGCACTATATATTGGGTATATGCATATTGCTAGAAGTGGGGTTTTATTTCTGTCTCTGGACTGATCCATACTGAGACAATCCCAGTACAAATCAGAACAGTCTGTGGCCTGCATTAGTTGCTCTGAGCTTGCCTCTACTGCTGGAGCTAAGGGCTGTCAGGCCTGCTGACTGCCTGCAGAACATGTTGATGTCATGTTAACAGCTCAGAGCTTTGCAGATCTTCTGCTGTGGTTGGTTAGCCCAGCCATAGGGCAGCATTGTAGTCAGAAGGGGTGCACAAGTATGCATGTTGAAACTCGGCTGATGTCTCTTCTTGTTACAAATATTTATTGTTACTAATGTTGCTAATGTTTATTATGGATATTCTTGTTTAATAAACATAACCATAAGTTGTGAGTGTAGAAATGTGAGCTGATAAAACCCTCAGCTGAACACGTTTAGGTTGCAAGTAAGCTTTGTTGTTGTTGTGAGGAGGTCAAAGATGCAGTAATCCTGTTGTTTTAGAAGCGACGCCAGATCCCTAGATAATGTCTGCCCACATGAAATGCGAGATGCATCTGAGTGGGATAACAACAAAGTGCAGCAAAAGATAAAGAATTGACGTGGTTTGAAAGGAATATCCAGTATCATTTTCTAAAAGACTAGATAACATTAGCTTCAAGCCAAACATGAAAGATAGCAATCTCTTTTCAAAAGAGGTGACCATGTGTTTAACAGCTGATCAATTCACTACAATACAAAGAATTAGTAGAAAATTAGGAAAAGTAGAGAAGCTTTGCTAGCTAATCTCTGCTCTGTGTGCCTTTCTAATGCAGATATCTATTTTATATTCTTCTATTTAATTTTTTTTTACTGCGATATTACCTTTATTTCAATATCATTAATTCATTTTGATCTTAAGTACAGTTGATTGCAAACTGCCGTCTCTCTGTTACAAATTGATTTGTCCTTTAAAAAAACCAGAAAGAAATGTCAAACTTCTTTCACAACAGAAATTTTGAACAGAAGAGTTGGCTCCAATACAGTGTCCACCCAGTGGTTCTATGAATAAGTGTTTATAGATTGTACTGAGCTTTCTAGCTGACTCCTAGTGTCTTCTATAATTGCTATTGTAGGAAACAGAAATGTTTGTCTGAAAAACCAAACTCTTCCTTTGAGCTGTGCAAAGCTACTATCCTACTTTACATGTAGTTCACAGAAGAACAATAAACTTACGTGTTTAAAGAATACAGAAATACAAGATTGACTCATCACAGATTTCCTTTCAACTCTAGTGATGGTTAACAGTAACAGTCTGGGTTACTTGGGTTACTTCTTTTAGGGGCCCTTTCTGTTTTTCAGTACTTTGGTGGGGGTTGGAAGAGGTGGTCCATATATCAGTCTTGGTAGTTTATGGGTTCACGGTCACTTTCCTTTTTTTCTTTTTTTTTTTTTTTTTAATGTTCTAGGTTTTTTGTTAAAATTCTTGCTTTCACTTAAAAAAAAACCCCTTTGTATCATCCTCTCTGTGTCTACATGTATTCTTTCCACTGTTTCTCCTGTTGTTTAAAAGGGTAGAGCTTATTTTTTTCCACTTCTGAAATAATCAGAGAAAAATCGTAGCTATATCAACAAAACTATGCATTTGCAGCAGGCAAAGCAGAATCGTAGAATGGTAGAGGTGGGAAGGGACCTCTGGAGATTATCAAGTCCAACCCCCCTGCCAGTGCAGGAACACCCAGGGCAGGTCACACAGAAACAGATCTAGACGGGTTATGAAGAAGACGGTCTAGAGGAGGAGACTGCACAACCTCTCTGGGCAGCCTGTTCGAGGCTCTGTCACCCTCACAGTAAAGTTTTTCCTTATGTTGAGGTGGAATTTCCTATGTTCCAGTCTGTGACCATCAAATCCCATCATAGGGCACCACTGAAAAGAGAGTGGCCACTTCTACTTGACACCCACTCTTCAGATATTTCTAAACATTAAGAAGATCCCCTCTCGGTCTTCTCCAGACTAAACAGCCCTAGGGCTCTCAGCCTTTCGTCATAAGAGAGATGTTCCAGTCCCTTCATCATCTTTATAGCCCTCCATTGGACTCTCTCTAGTGTTGCCCTGTCCCTCTTGAACTGAGGAGACCAGAACTTGACACAATACTCCAAATGTGGTCTCACCTGTGCAGAGTAGAGAGGGAGGAGAACCTCCCTCAACCTGCTGGCCCAGGATACCATTGGCCCTCTTGGCCCCAAGAGCACATTGCTGTTCAGTGGATAACTTGTTCACCAGGACTCCAAGGTCCTTCTCCATGGAGCTGCTTTCCAGCAGGTCTATCCCTAACCTGTACTGGTACATGGTGGTGTTCCTCCCCAGGTGTATGACTCCACATATGTCCTGTTGAAGTAGCCAGGAACAGCTATAAAAGGTCTATCTCATAGGTACTGGTAGCATGTGCAAAAGCACATACTTGTCTAGCTTACAGGATTATGCAAGCAATGTTTTTGGTTTGGTTGGTTGTTGGGGTTTGTTCTTTTTTTTTGGTGGGTTGTGGTTTGGTTGTGTCTTTGTTTTGTTTGTTTGGCTTTGTTGTGTGTGTGTTTTTTGTTTGGTTTTGGTTTTTTGTTTGGCTTGTTGTTTGGTTGGTTTTTGTTTGGTTTTTTGTTTTTTTTTGTTTTTTTTTTTTTTTTTCATCATATGCATTAAGCAGCTGCACATGAATTGGTCTATACTGCTTGGCTGATTTATACTGGTAATTGCCCTTTGAATGTATTTATATGGGACATATGCTAAATCTTTCACTAGCCCAAAGCTATAATCTTTATAAGTAAACCAGTTACTAAATGGTACACAGACAAGAGTCATTAAAAATTCTGAAATACCTGCTATAGAAGCTAGCATTGCTCTACAGTGTCACTCTGCTGCTGCTTTTTAAATAAGATGGGTCCTCTCAAAAGAACAAAAATGCTATACATTAAAAAAAAAAAAGGGGGGGGCCTAAGGAAAAATCGTATACCACCTGCTGATGTGTGAATTGGATAGCAATGCAGGAAACGACATGTGTTAAATGACTCTGATGATAGAAGGAAGAAAAGTTAGAAAGTGAATGATTTATTTTAAAACACTGAATTAGAACATAGCATGTGTTTAATTTGAAATACAAAAGCTGAATTCAGTATAATATTGGCCACTGATATTAAAAGTTTGAACAAATGCAGTAGCTCTAAAATTTAGAGATGAAGTAATACTCAGACCATACTCCATCAATATATGCAAGGATTAAAGAATATACTTTTTTCAACTGGAATCACAAGTCTGAAAGCCTTTTGGTCTTAAAGATACAGCTGATATAGCTAGAAAATTGGGTAAATTTGGAACAAAGCACATCCTAGTCATATTTTTGAGCAGTTTGCAGACAGGGATGGCAGGGTCACCAAAAAATGATGAAGTAAAGACTAAAGTGTGCATTTACTACGTATTTTCTATACTGCTAAAGATGAAGGATAATGTAGTTTGGTTACATGAAGAAAGCAAATAGTTTGAAGTCACTTAATAAGCAGGAAAAATGTTATCAATCATTTAGGTCTAAACAATTCATACAACATCTCTTGATCTGCTATTTAAATACTCTATCCAGTTCAGAGGCCCATATTTTTAAGTCATGCTGATAAATCAAGGAAGGTGCTGAAAAGAAAGATGAGGTGATTATAGTGTTTTCTCTTCATGAGGGAAATTCTCTGTTCTATGCAGTTATTTCATCCAAGAGGTAAAATCATAACAAGAATCATCAGTTGGAAACTGAAACATAATAAATTCAAATTAGAAATCAAACAGAAGGTGAACAGTACTGCTGATTAACCTCAAACAAACCCAGGGGAGTGGGGAGGTTTTCTAGCTCTCAACAGACTGAGGTCAGGACTAGGTGCCTTTTTGGAAGGTCACACACAAGATTTTAAGCTCAGTACTGGATCAACTAATAAAATTTAATAATCTGGGGTATATAAGAGGTCTCATGAATGCCTCTCACTTAATGTCCACATTTATTAATCTTGGAGGGGTGAAGGAAGCTGAAACTCTGTATTGGTCTGCATAAGACAGTGAGCAAAAGCCAAGAGCTCAGCCATAAGTGAAAGGCTGCTTATGCATGTTCTGCTGAAGGGGGGGGTGGGGAGGTGGGAATGCCAGACCAATAACAGTGCTGTGCCAAGCTGACACTGCAAGGACAAGAAGCAGCTGGCATTTTGAGATGCGATCAGAATCATAGAATCAGACAATGATAGAGGTTGGAAGGGACCTTTGGAGATCAAGTCCAACCTTCCTGACAGTGCTGGAACATATCCAGGTGAGTGTTGAAAGTCTCTAGAGAAGGAGACTCCATAACCTCTCTGGGCAGCCTGTTCCAGTGCTCTGTCACTCAAAGTGAAGAAGTATTTCCTCATGTTGAGGTGGAGCTTCCTCTGTTTCAGCTCCATTACCACTCGTTCTATCACAGGGAACCACTGAAAAGAGAGTGGCCACTTCTACTTGACACCCACCCTTCAGATATTTCTAAACATTAAGAAGATCCCCTCTCAGTCTTCTCTTCTCCAGACTAAACAGCCCTAGGGCTCTCAGCCTTTCCTCATAAGAGAGATGTTCCAGTCCCTTCATCACCTTTATAGCTCTCCATTGGACTCTCTCTAGTGTTGCGCTGTCCCTCTTGAACTGAGGAGACCAGAACTTGACACAATACTCCAAATGTGGTCTTACCAGTGCAGAGAGGGAGGAGAACCTCCCTCAACCTGCTGGCCACACTCTTTTTTTATGCACCCCAGGATACCATTGGCCTTCTTGGCCACAAGGGCAAATTGCTGTTCAGTGGATAACTTATTGTTCACCAGGACTCCAAGGTCCTTCTCCATGGAGCTGCTTTCCAGCAGGTCTATCTCTAACCTGTACTGGTGCATGGTGTTATTCTTCCCTAGGTGTAGGACTCTACATTTGTCCTTCTTCAGGTTCCCCTTTGCTTATCTCTCCAGTCTGTCCAGATCTCACTGGATGGCAGCACAGCTTTCTAGAGTATCAGCCACTCCCCCCAGTTTTGTATCATCCGCAGATTTGCTGAGGATACACTCTATTCCTTCATCCAGGTCATTGATGAAGATGTTGAATAAGACTGGATCCCCTACTGACCCCTGGGGAACACTGTTAGATACACGCTGCCAACTGGACTGTGTCCCTAATTATGACCCTCTGAGCTCTATTGTTCAGCCAGTTCTCAACCTATCTCACTATCCACTCTTCTAACCCACACTTTCTGAGCTTATGTACAAGGATGTTATGGGAGACAGTGTCAACAGCCTTGATTAAGTCAAGGTAGACAACTTCCACTGCTCTCCTTGCATCTACCCATTCAGTCACATGGTCATAGAAGGCTATCAGATGAGTCAGATGTGACTTCCCTTTAGTAAATCCATGCTGGCTACCCTTGATAACCTTCTTTTCTTCTGTGTGCTTAGAGACGATCTCTAGAATGAGCTGCTTCAACACCTTTCCAGGGATGGAGGTGAGGCTGAGTGGCCTGTAATTACCAGGGTCTCCCTTCTTGCACTTTTGTAAGACTGGAGTGATGTTGGCTTTCCACCAGTCCCCAGGAACCTCTGCCATTCTCCATGACCTTTCAAAAATGATGGAGAGCTTTAGAGCAGCACTATCAGCCAGCTCCCTCAGTACTTGAGGGTGCATCTCATCTGGGCCCATGGATTTGTGTGTGTCCAGATTACCCAAGTGATTTCTAACCCAATCCTCAATGACTATTGGAGAGACTTCCTCCCTTCAGGCTTTTACTCTTTACTTCCAGGGTCTGGGATTCCTGAGGACTGGTCTTAGCAGTGAAGAGTGAAGTAAAGAAGGCATTTAGGAGCTCTACCTTCTCTGCATCCTGTGTCACCAGAACTCCCACCTCATTCAGCAGTGGACCTACAATTTTCCTATTCTTCCTTTTACCACTGATGTATTTGAAGAAGCCCTTCTTCTTCTCTTTTACTTCCTTTTCCAGAGTTAATTCTAAGAGAGCCTTCCCTGTTGCATCCCTACATACTCTGACAATATTCCTATAATTCTCCCAAGAGACCAGCTCTTTTTTCCACATACTGTGAACTTCTTTCTTCCACATGAATTTTCCAGCAGCTGTTAGCTCATCCATGCTGGTCTCCTGTCTCCTGTACTTGTTAGTTTTTTGGGGGGTTGGGGTGGTTTTTTTTTTTTTTTTTTTACTCAGAGGAATGCACCTGTCTTGAGTTTGGAAAAAGTGATATTTGAATATCAACCAGGTCTCTTGGGCCCTTCTACCATCTAGAGTCTTAGCCCAAGGGATTCCTCCAGAAGCATTTATCTTAGTGGCTGTCCCTCAGGGTTGCTCTTGCTCTCCTCTGACTGCAGCTCTCAGCATGCTGAGAGCTACTCTTATGCACAGTCAGAGTTGTGGAAAACTCAAAAACAAGTAACTGCCGGTAACACGTTATTTCCCGTGGTTGTCCTAGCCATGATTTTTTTACATTGCTTTGCCTTCCCTCTTGCACATTGCTAATCTCTGATCATGTTTTTTTCTCCCCTCATATTGATTGGAGTCCAAGTCAGCTTTAATGTAGAGACCAGCCTGCACTGCTGATCGCTGTGCATTTTTGATTGGTTAGTGTGGTTTGTTTTGGGTTTTTTGTTTAGTTGGGTTTTTGGGGGGGGGTTGTTTTGGTTATTTTTAAGTGTCTGGAAAGAGTAAGTCAAGTTGTTGTTACTCTGCGCTGGCTAGTTATGCTCCCTATGTGCCATTCCTCTACAGTTGTTCTGATGATGCCACATTCCTTAGAGCATGTGCAGAGACAGATTTGCAACAGTCTCTTTTTCCTATGCCTTATTTTATTCAGACAAGCAGATCTGCCCATCTTTTTAGATAGATAGTAAGTACTGACATATCTAGAGCACTAGTAATGGAGCTTTTTACTGCTGTCAGCAGCTAGTATCATCTAACACTGTTGTGCTGTGCACCCGTCAATAAGAAAATGAGGAAACCACAGAAATAAAACTGTGCTCCTAGTAACTCTCATTTACTACTGTGTATAAATAGGCATGGGGCTTTTTTCCTTTAGATATGCTCATTCTCCAATATTCTGGTAGTTTCTACAGCATTTCATGGGAAGAACACTTTGAATTTTGTACGTAAAATGATTTTTTTAGTTTTAGCACATGAAATGATCCAAAGTGAAAATTATATCTTGACAAATTAATATGTACTTAAATATATTTTTGCAGGGTGTTTTAAAAACCAAAATCATATGTTTTGAGGCATTTGTCCAAAAAAGTTTGGGAACTAACAGGAATCTTTGACTGGGTTCCAGTTCTTCTGGCAAAATGGTAAAGAAGGTAGTCTCCACCCCATTGATCTCAGTCATTTGATGTTTTACCCACAAAACAGAAGGAAATAGGATCAAAGAAACTGTGAAATTCTATTTACACAGCTACTAGGAGCAAGTCTGGGATGGGTAGGAGAGGGTATGATTTCTGGTTTTGTTTTTTTTCTCCTTGAGAGCTTGTATCTGAGAGGAAAAAATGGATTAACACTGAGAGAATGGTGTACTGAGAAATGCAGAGCCCTCTCGTGTTGCAGTCTTGGCATAAGAAAGTGTAAAAGCTGCTTAATAAACGTATGGAAATGGAAACAATAAGGAATTGAAACACAGCTGAGGAGCAGGTACACCAGAACAGTAACAATTACAGTGCTGTTCCAGGAGATGGAAAAGCAAAATGTAATTTTCATAACAACACAAAATTATTGAATTGGGATGGGGGGGAGTAAAGAAAATATGAGAAGTTTGTGAATCATTCAGAGCTTAATGTTAGTCCACTGGTTGTGCTGATGGTTTAAAAATATTACATGTGGAGGCTTTTATTGAAAAGGTGAAGTTGTTGCTTACAAAATGTCCATGTTTCCTTTTATTAATTGCAGAATACTCAGGATCTTGCATCACAATACTCAGCTCAGGAGGGAGCCTGTACATCTTGATTTTTAATTTAAATTTTTTTTTTTTTTTTTTAGTACTGTAATGATCCAGTCTGAGATATTTCATGTTTAGCAATTCTGATTTAATTTACAACTTGTCTAGAATATAATTATTTTGTAATTATACTTTAGATGTTGTGATAAAAAGCTTTTTTTTTTTTTTTTGACTTTTAGAAAGAGGAACAGTTCATAACTTTCTATAGTCAACATTTACTTCTAGAAAACTGATTTTTCTGCTAAAAGGGAGTAGGTGATGATGTTTTCTAAGATTTTTTATTTATTTATTTATCCTGATGTCAAATTGATTCCAAGCTGAAGATAGGTAGGGATTAATGGATTTCTTTATTACAAATTTTAATTCCAAATGCTCACATAACAGAGTTCTGTTAGTTTGTACTGATGACTCAAAGATTTGTAAATTGGCTAGTAAATATTATTAGAAAACCCACAACACTGTGCATTATAAGTGTCAAGGCATTCACTGACAGACACTGTGTAGGATTTGGATATTTATTATAAACATACTATATAAGCAAACACAGAAAATAAAGAGTTATGTGTCATCAGTTTAACACCACATTTCTACTGCAAGCAGTCGTTACCTTTCTGTACCTCTACTAGTGCATATGTTGTGGGGGGGGGGTTGTTTGTTTTGTTGTGGTTTTGTTTGGTTTTTTTTCTCTTTAATAGTAGCCAGCAGTATCCTCGAGGGACACGTTCAGCCTTACAGACTTTCCATACTGTACAGGAAATGTGGAAGACCAAGCATGCCTCCTGTGTGTTGGCAGCTCTCACCTATCTCCATGTCTGACAATGCCTGTGTTAGGACTTTAAAAACTCCTTTGCTCTACTGTGCAACTTCTCTCTTTAATCTCCATTAATTTAATATATTCAGTTGTTGTCTCTTTTTCCCCATTTGTAAATCCCATTAGATCTGTGATAGTATTATCAGGGCCCCAAGCCTTGTCCTTTTAAAATGGCTGTGCCAATTCAAAGCAGATGCTGTATGTGTCTCTGATTCTTGGGAGAAACATTCAGCCTCCTTGTTGAATAGCCCACTTATCTGCTAGTCAGGAGGCATCAGACAAAATGCTAGAACTCACCCACTGGTTTCTTAGGAGTCAAAGGTACAAGCACAGGCCGATTATCTTATGAAAGCCTGCATTTGGTCTGGCATACCATGCCTCAGTATGGCTGAGAAATCTTCTTCAGAGGAGGTAAAGAACAGATGGATTTCCTGAGACAGATCCTTCTGAAGAATTCCTCTTCTGGGGCAAAATTCCTCTCTTCACACTCTGATCCTACAGCTATGTCTCCATCCCAAATCAGTCCGAGGACTGGTGCACATTGCAGGGCTAGGAACTGTCTCTCCAGCTCCTCCTCTGAAGCAGTAACTGCTGATGGCACAAATTATTGAGCTAGCATAGACTCTTACAGAGTTAATTAATCACTGCAATCATATTCCACGTTAGCATCCAGAAATGAAAAATCACAATACTGGCAGATGTGTTCCCTGCTCAAAAACTTGGTTTCATGCCACTCTTCTGGTGTAGTCTTGCCTCTGATACCAGAGCTGTATTTGACTAGCAGATTTATGTACTGACCCAGGAATGGATGGTGCTTCCCCAGACTTGTACACCCTCTCCACCCTCTTTCTCTGTTGCAGCTGTATTGAGGATGCCCACAGGCACCAAGAGCAGCGAATTCTCTGTTGCACTTATGGGTGAACTGCTTTTGACAGTCATCGCTGACAAAAAAAAAAGACTGCTATAATGTAGCATCATTTTTTCTTATTTAAAATGCTGTAGTTTCTGTATTTCCTGATAGAATTGCAGGATGCAGGACAAGAGGCAGTGGTATCACTCACCAGGTGCTTGTTCATCTCAGTGCCTCTAATACTGCAACATTCCCCAACTTGCAAGGTATTAGGAGACTGTGAAGCCTCTAAAGCTGATCCTGCCTTTGGTGAAGAGGTGCTCCTGTCACTGTGTGGACAGCTTCATACCTTTCTGATTACCTATAGTAGAATATGTGCATGGATAGTTACTCAAGAGTTAGGGCACAATCATTTATAATAATTTATAATTCTGCAAGAGATATTGATTGCATATGTGTAGCTTGGGGTCTTTGGCACATAAAATTCTGCAGCTGAAAACAGAAGTGCGTTGACAGAAGCATTGGTGATGTATTTCACCCATTGTGCTCTCTGGGGAAAAAAACAGCCAAGAAAAACCTTGGGGCATGGCCAGCCAAATGGCCTCTGTGTTCCAGTATGAGACTCACACATGTATATTTAAATAATAGCTTGATAAAAGAGTAGGTTGTCATTTGAAAGCTTTTCTTTAAGCAGGAAAAAGAGCATGCCAGTATGGGGGAATTAGTCTTTTATAGCAATAAATATCCTGAGTTCCTTGAGGCACAAGTTTCCCATGTTTTGGGGCACTGAAGAAATTTTAATTACATCCCTGTACTGGTTGTAGGTAGCAAGGTGCTTGGTGGGGGGGGGGGGGGGGGGGCGTGCTGGGGCGGGCTTTGGGACACAGACGGTGCCAGCGGGTCCCCCAATGGCCCCCGCCCCCCCCCCAGCCGGGCCGACAGG
>JANHGN010002150.1:0-39024 GCA_024605025.1 Megaceryle maxima
ACTTTAAAGAGACACAGCACTTTATGCTGACTGAGGCTTAGCCAGACCTAGCATGGGGTTGTCCAGTCCCTCAAAAGCCACCATATTCCTTGTTCCACAAGGAATTCTGCTACAGATATGGGCTTAGTGCTAAGAAGTTCCACTTCATAAAGCAGGTGGATTTACCTCCTGGGGTCCTTCCCTCTTTCTGCCATCCCTGGTCTTCTAAAGATATCTCAGTAGACCTCCTAATGCCATGTTCCAGCACCAACCCCCCTGTGAGTGTTAGCCAAACCTAACTCAGTTTCAGTGCCCACTGCATGGTGCCTTTCTTGGGCTACCAAGGGTGGCTACAATGGTTGTAGATGAAATCCTGGACTTAGAAAGAAATGACAACTATTATACCCAAGTTCCCAAGTTTTTGCAGGGAAAATTTAATCTTTGCTATTTACAGGTGCCAGTTAGAAGTTGGATGGAGCCAGTTTCAGTTGCATGGAGTAACACAATGAATAAAAATAAATCTGTATACCAGCTAGTTTTCTATACATACCTAAGAGCCATCTCCAGGAAAATCTATGCCTCAAAAATCTCCAGAGAAGTCACAAAAATGTTTATAGGGCTGGAGCACCTCTCCTATGAAGACAGGCTGAAAGAGGTGGAGCTGTTTAGCCTGGAGAAGAGGAGGCTCTGGGGGGGACCTTATAGTGACCTCCAGTACCTGAAAGGGGCCTGTAAGAAAGCAGGGGAGGGTCTTTTCACAAGCGTTTGCAGTGACAGGACAAGGGGCAATGGCTTTAAGCTAGAAAAGGGTAGATTTAGCTTAGGTATTAGGAAAAAGTTCCTTAATATGAGAGTGATAGATCACTGGAACAGGTTGTCCAGAGAGGTGGTGGAGGCCCCATCCCTGGAGACATTCAAGACCAGGCTTGATGAGGCTCTGAGCATCCTGACCTAGTTAGAGATGTCCCTGCTTATTACAGGGTGGTTGGACTAGATGACCTTTAGAGGTCCCTTCCAACCCAATACATTCTATCATTCTATGATTTTATAAAAGTCAATGATAAGTGTCCTGTGCTGTGCTACTCTTTTGCCTGATATATCGGATTTACTGTTCTGCATTTTAGTAAGCATTATATGGAAACCTATTAAATACTGTATCTTATTTGGTACCTTCTATTCTTTTAGCACTAACACGATTTTGTGAGAGGTTACACTTAGCATAAATAATTGAGCTGTTACAGACCTTTACATTTAATTCAGTTACAACGTTTAGTATCTAAATGGCAATTGAATTCTGATATATTGTTACTGTTCATTTTCTTGATTTGTTCTACAACCTTTTCTGCTGGTACTTCAAGTCTAGGCAGACCTTCTGAAGGATGATTTCTCTCGTCCCCTCTCCCCTCCCCTTCCTCTTTTCTAATTTCATCATGGGAACCTCTAGTAAATGCAGATGAAGAAGAATTGCTTAACTTTCTATGGTGATTTTATCTTTTCTAAGCACTATTTTTATACCTTGTTAATCTGTTGACTTTGCAGACAGTTTGGCAATTTTCCCGCTCTTGGTGTGTCTGAAAAAGAATTATTAGCTTTTATGTCTGTTACAATTTGTTTCTAAAACTTTCTTGGCCTGCTTTTCTGGTTTTTGCGTCTAACCTGTCAGAGGTTTTGTTCTTTTCTATTTTATTCATCTGGCACAGCTTCAGCTTCTTGAATTTTGCTCCGAAACAGTGGGCAAAATGGGGACTGATTGCTTTATCAGGCTCCAGCTATGGGCTCTGTTAGCAGTACAGGTGACTGTGCTGGGAGAAGGGTCCAGTTCCACTGTTTTTTTCACATGGTTACTTGAGGTTGTGATCCCGACAGCACCCAGACTAGAGCCCCTATGAACATCCAGCCTGCTTCTGCAGGGGGAACTCCTGGTACTACTGCTCAGCTATTTCTGCTGTGACAACCAGTACAAGTAAAAGCAAAGGCCAGCACGTTAAAAAAAATAGAAGTAAAAAAATTAAACAATCCGTACTGTAAACTGCATCTTTTTGCAAGACTTTGTAAATACTGCAGTGCACGTACAGCAGAACTAGAAAACAGGAATAGCAACCCCCTGCTCAGTGGAATTGCTACATATAGCATTTGAATTGCTTCCTGATAGCAGCCCTCATTGCTGCAGAGCAGTGAATAATGAATCTGAAAACAAATAGACAACACACATCAATTTTATCACCCAGTTTCAGAGCCAATTTATGTCCAAACAGCATGATTGACTTACAAAACCCCAAAAGTAAACAGGCATATTGTGAAATGGTGTAATCCCTGCTATGGGAATAAGTAAATTAAGTGTAGCAGTTTTAAAATAATAATAATAAAAAAGTTTGAAAATGTCTTCTGGGCTTAGAAAAGCAGTTGAGTAAGTACAAAACAGTCAAAATATCCCTCTCCTCATATGGAAATTTTCTGCCACTCCTATATTTGTCTCACATATAATCCTGGAAGTCATAAGATAAGGAAAATATCAAAAAAAAAAAAAAAAGTAGACATCTTTGCCAATTATTTTATTGGAAAAAGAAACCAGAAGCCTTTGCTTATATGTACACCTATAAGAGTGAAACATGTTTTAAAAGGGAATGTTTTCCACCAATTGGAAAGAGAGAAACTCTGGAATAGATGGCTGATGTCAAATATTTTTCTACTCTGGATTCATCAGCAGGGTTCTGGCAGGTGGCCTTACAAAAATAGTGCACATAGTTGTGAACATTTAAACATCCCTGTTGAGAGATGGCATTTCTACAGACTTGTTTGGGTTTGGTCAGAACTTGATGTGTTTTAATGAAAAATGCAGAATATGGTTGATGCCACAGAGGTCATTCTTTCAATCTTTTGCTCTGGATAAAAACAAAATTAATTGCCTAAGCAGACTAGAAGAAATATTTAAAAAAAAAAAGGAAAAAAAGAGAGGATGCTCAACTACATCTGAAAAAGAACCCCTACAAAACAACATCAGCAAAACCCACCTCAATGTAAATTCCAGTGATGGAAATTATGTACCTGGGAGAGGAGGAAGCACTGGTGAAGCTAATGCTTTACTAGCACACATGCCCCAGCAGATAGGGAAGTCTTCCAGGTTAGTTTGGCTGAGTGAACTACTGTCTCCATTCAGCTGCTCTAACATCCAGCCGGATGCTGCTGTGCTAGATGTGCTGAGAGAGTTGGTGGGGTTCAGCTTGGAGAAGAGAAGGCTCTGGGGAGACCTTATAGCAGCTTTCCAGTACTTAGAGGAGTCTTATAAGAATGATAAGGAGGGACTCTTTATCAGGGAGTATAATGAATGATTGAAGGGTAATGGCTTTAAACTGAAAGAGGGTAGATTGAGATTAGATATAAGGAAGAAATGATATATTATGAGGGTGTTGAGACACTGGAACAGGCTGCCCACACAAGCTGTTGGTGCCCCCTCCATGGAAATATTCAAGGCTAGGTTGGGTGGGGCTTTGAGCGACCTGGTTTAGTGGGAGATGTCCCTGCCCATGCCAGGGGGGGCTGGAATTAGATGATCTTTAATGTCCCTTCCAAGCCAAACCATTCTATGTTTTTATGATTCTGTGATTTGACAAAAATGTAGAGGACTGAAGCCTAGCTTATGTACATGTCAATCTTCTAAAATACAAAAAAAAAAAAAAAACCAACAAACTAAAATATCTGTCTAGTTTCAGGCAAAATGTGAATTGCAGTTACCAGAGCTATGCTCAAGGATGAGAGTCAACAGAAATAGAGAAGTAAAAGTATTAACAGTGGTTGGGACATCATATTCTAGATACAGCTCAAGGGGGAGGTATGAGTTCTCAAGATCTTTTAAGTACAGGATGATGTTCTATGCACATTTTACAGAAAAAAATAGCTTTAAAAGCACAAAGGCTGGTCGTTTAAGAATTGAAAAATCAAGAAGAATGTTGTGTACTGTTGCAAATGAGTAGTAATAGGGAGGCACCTGCTGAGAGTAGTTGCATGCACCAAAAATTCTGTGAAAGATTCTGTATATTTACTGGGAAAGTTATAAAAAGTTTACTTGCTTACCTTGCTTTCATTACCACTGAAGTGTACTGAAGCATTCTCTTTCAAGAATATTACTAAATACTACAGCTAAACAGGTAATCATGAACATCAGACTTGATCTCACTGCAGTTAATATACCTGAAATAGTTTTGTCTTAGAGCAGATGAAGTTCATTGAGCATGTTTAAGCTGTTTGGGTTTCGGTATATACCTGCTAGATTCTACTAGTCCTCATTTAATGGGATGATTAATATCTTTTCAAAGCAGTAAAGTGGAGTCAAATGTTAGTCCATGTTTAGTGTTGTTACATTTCAGTCTAGATTTTCCTGGATCTAGATTTGCCTGGATTTTCCACCGATAACTTTTTGTTCTAAAAGAAACTGTGCTGCTAGAAACTAGTATCAGAGTGTCCACAGACCTGTAAAGATAGTAACATCTATAAGATGTAGAGTTAGATAAAGTAAACCAAAAACTTTAAATTATGAGGTCCATCTGGTAGGGTACTCTGAGACCATGTGCTACATCATTACAATGGTACTCTGCTTACTATTCTTGGAAGCAGTGACATCATCAGCAATTATTGTCATTCCAAAGGACCACATGCTTCAGACAGATGGGTGACATCCCCATACAGGAGGAAAGGCAGGGATGCTGTACTGGCTCTGTTTTTACCATAGATATCTCACACAGATGGTAACTGCACCATGTTGAGGCAACAGAGATCCAAAAGAAAGCAACACAACAGGAACTGTTACACTTTCTGCTTCCTAAAAACAGTAGTGTGAGCTGCAGATCAACACAACATGACATCTCAGAGACTCTATGTTCCCAGTACATTTTAGTTAGCACTAGTGATGTTTTTACAATTGCATATTATGTTAATTTTCACTGTTAATTCTTGCCTGTGTTATGTTTGGCTAGGAAAGGGAAATATGTATGGAACTGTGCCTTTGAGCTTCTGGCCTGAGCCATCTGGAACAGGTTATTGCATCGTTCATGTTATGAGATGGCAATTACAATTCAGACACTGAATGAAGCAGATCTCAGCTGATAATGTAAAGTAGCCTATCCTTGAAAAAGGAGAGGGAACCCTCCCCAAAGCCCAAGAGTTTGCAATTGGGATTCTTTCCTGGGAGTCCTAGTCTTTTTCAGGCAGAATTAGGGTTTGAGACCAAGTTTCCTCTGTGCTTAGTGCTATTCCTGTGGCAGTAGGGTAAGATGCCTGTATTTCAAATCAATGCCTGTCATGTGTTATATCAGTGGCTGATAATATCAAAAGCTTGCTTATTTGGGAGTATCCAAGAATGCTTAGGTTAATCTCCAAAGTCAGGCAAAAGCCCAACTCATGCATATCATGGAGCTTAGGTGTTATCAAAATGCAAGCATTCCGCAAGTGCCCAGCAGTTGTGCTCTAGGTGTTTTTACCAGATTTGCTGGTAGAAAATTTGCTTCCTTAAGGTTCAGCTAGGGCAAAGTGGATGTTTTCAGCATCTAAAGCTTGGACATATAGGGTCTTAAAGTGACAGTTATTGGCAAATTCCTTTAGTGACTTCAGATATGTATGGCTGTGGAAAAGATGTCTAAGACTCGTCGCTTAGAATGACCTAGGGCTTGCACACCTACCACCACACACATCTGTGTGATTGGACTCTGCTCCCGCAGTTTGACAGTGTCCTTGAGAAGGTTCAGAAAGGATGAATGCTAAAAAATGACAAGAACATCTAAGAAGGGTGTTTGACAGATGTAGTTCAGAATTAAAAATGTAGATGAAGTATTTTAAAAATTAGTAGATGAGGACTTGTTTTTTGCAAGATTGATTTTTCATTCAGGAGTGCTGAGTGTTATTAACTCTTACTGAGTTCCTTGACCTATATAGAGCTTTTCTCTTAGCATTCAGAAGCCATTAGATTATGTTCACTGGTGCTGAGGGTCCCTGTTAAAGCAGCATCGTGCATTATCTGCAGGAGCATGGTGCAATTCATACATTCAGTTATCTCATCTAAGGAGGGTAGAGTTAAGGTTACATGACAGTCTGTGTGCCCCTTATGCTTCTATATTACACAGGTTTCAAAATCCAAGTCTTAAACATAATTAGAGATATATTTTCAACCCTAGCTATACACAAAGCAAATTTTAAGAACACAGTTACTTAACAGTACCCTGTTTTATACTGGGAACTGTTCTTAACCTCCTCATGAAGACAAAGAAAATGTCAAGGTAATCTGAATAAGGTAGTGGATTTTGTAACATGGGACATGTTGAGACCACTGAAGTGAGAGTGCTGCTAGACCTTAAGTTTAGCCACTATCTTAAGCACAAAAGGTGAAGGTGTCAGCACGCAGTGTTGGAAGATATATTGAATTGTCCGTGGTTTTACAGGATGAACTAAATGGGATTATTTCTTCCTTTATGCAACTCTTCATAGCAAAGAGAGTTGTGAGTCGGGTGTGGCTGCATCTCAATATTTTGTGGCTGATGATAGTTACAGAAAGGTACTGCAGAAATTCCACTTAGCCATAACATCAAATCCTTTTATTTAGGAAAAAAAAAGTCACCACACTGTAAACTAGCCCAAGTTGTGGTTTGGTACACTTTTTATACTTTTATTTTTATCTACTCCAGCTGTCAGATGGAGACAGGAAAAATCAAAATGTTTGTATTCCTTCTTAAGGAGGAATAAAAATATAGGAAAATACAGTATTCCTTCTTAAGGGAGCCCCTTAGGTAGTCAGATCTGGGTTCACCTCCTGTCTACAGCGCTGGAGCACCCTCTGCCAGTTGGCTGATGAATCAGAACTCTGTAGTCTGAGACGATTCTTTGGGAGCAGACTGTTGCTGCACTTGTATGGTGCTTCTGGTATGTCTACAATGATTTTGCCAAGTGATGGTGAGAAAAATTCAGTGGATCAGCAAGTGAAGTATCAACAGATATATGAAGCAAGCCCTTTATCCACAGAAATGGATGCTCAGAGCATCTGCTTTGCTATAGAGCTGTTTCTCATAGTTTTGGTAGATCTTCACACACCTAACACGGAGTCTGCTACTTTCAGACTTGGTAGCTCTCCAGAGCACTGAGTATATTGAGAATCACTGGCCTTATGGCATGAGAATACTTACTGTTGAACTTTTGCCACAGTGAAAATTTGCCCGGTCTTTGCTCTGTATCTCTTGCCTGTTTTCTGACCCATGAAAAAAACCTGTTCTCTCACAACATGCCCAGTGAGCTTCTTTAGAAGTGCCTTGTATGAGTTTTTATTAAGATTTTGTGAAGTCTATATCAAGTAAGTTAATTGGCTCTTGTTTATCTGTGCATGTATTGATACTGAATAATTCAAGGAGATTATTTAATTTTCCATGCAATGGAAGTGATGTAAGCAAGTCACCAAGAAACAAACTGTCAGAAATGGCACTGAGTGTCTGTCACAGTCATTTTTGATAAATAATTTGGACAATTACAGCCAGTTAGTGAGGTACAAAGCTCTTGCACTTCCCATTGATATGACTTGTGGGTGTTCAGCAAACCTGAAGCAGCTCAGTCTTTGTAAAGCTTGGTATCCACGCTTAGAGGCCAGTTTTATGACTATCTGTTGAAACAACTCTGGCTTTCTGTTTCTCAGTCTGCTACAGAGAGATGTATGATAGATTTTTATCTTGTCAGACTTTTCACATTCTTGAGGAATAAAGGATTTCCTCAAATGGAAGACTCAACAGAAATTCAAAGTATCCATTTAATGTCTATGTCTGTATTAAATTTCAGCGTTCATCTTTGGATCTAGCATAATCTTTGCAGCATCTGATTGTTTACCTCTCACATCTCATAAATGTTCTGCTTGACCTGCTAGAGCCTCTGCCTGTGGCAAAGTTGCAAAACACCTGAAAAAGTACTTTATTTCCTGCCTATTCAATCATAACTGGAGATCTGCAAGATATGTCTTTCCTGAGATATATTTCATTTCACAAACAGCTTCCTTAACCATGGGGTCAGTTTAAAAAAGGCCAGTGTTTGTAGACACGCCATTTGTTTTCCTTTGAACATTTAATTTGTTTATTCCTGTTCTCAAATAATCCCCGAGCAATATAGTTCCTCTAGCTGTGATCATCATGAATTCAAGTTATTCACCTCCCAGAGGGTCAGACCTTTCATCAGTATGCCATTGGCACAAAGCAGCGAGTGTTGCATATTCATCGTCCGAGACACTGGCTAGAGAGAGGGCCTCCAAAAAGCCCGACTCTTTTTTTGTTCTCAGAGCAAGGAAAACAATCCCTTCCCTTCTCCAGTCCCTTGATAAGGGTTTCTGTCCAATAACGGTGCTCTCTGCTCTGAGGCACATTAACTGTGAAGTTTGCAGCGGGAGAGGCTTTCCTTCAAGCTGTTAGTGTTTTATCCTGGCAGGCTCCTAGAGGTTGTTGTGAGGAGTCTAGCCAGTTGGTGAGCTTTGTAATCTAAACCAGCTGTCCCAGGCTGAGGCCCCCATTTGCATTGTTTAACATACTTAGAAAATGAAGTGTTCATTTTTAACATTCCTCCTCCAATTGGTTTAATGCTGAATTACAGAAGAGAACTAAGCAAAACCAGGTGCTTTTTCTGTATTCTCTCCAGTGTCTGAGGAGGTACAGACGGCTCCCGATCTTCTCCATTACTTGCTATTTCATTCTTTGGACTATAAATGACTGAGGAACTGAAGTGCTAGAAGAGGGTAATGTTTGGAAAAACTTTCTAGTTATTCATCAGCACAGATTCAGGTTTTTTTCCACCTTTCCCTAACAGTTTTGGACATGCAAGGATTAAAAAGGTAAGTGGTATGCATGAAACTTCTTTACTTACCGAAGGGAAACCTATTTGTGGAAAATATCTGTGGCAGGGATTCAGTATGCCAATCCACTTGTTAAAGCCATTTGTAAAGAGACAGGATCTAAACGGCCAGAGGTAGGGAAAGATGATCTGTCTGCTATTAAAGCTGTGCTGTCTCTGATGAGCTCCTTGATCTGTGCTAATACTCTGAACTTTAGAAACTGCATCATCCCAGGAGTGCTGAATTGTGACAGCCGACAATCCAGTGACTGATTTGAAGATAATTAGTTACTACTGCAGAAGTTAATTACTAGTTTAAAATGGTTTTGCCTGCTGGGCAAGCTACTGTGACCAGCTGCTTATAGTGTTGATAGGTTGTGCTGCATGTCTGTTAATAATTCTTGAGGGGATTTGAGATCTAAAGTAACAAGCAAATTGAGATGGTGGTTGCAGGCAGGACACGTAATAGGCAGTGAGGTCACCCCCCCACCACCACCAAAAGGAAAGAATATATCATCTTGTAACAACAGAGACTAAAGACTGTCTAGAAACTTATGAGTTTTGTCTGACCAGTTTTATAGGAGATTTTGTTAGTGTGCACTGCTCGGCCATAATGTAGAGCATAGCCCAGTTGCTAGATACGTTAATGTTCAGTTATAACCTGTTGTATTTCCTTTTAGTGCTGTTCTTGTTAAATGCAAAGTGAGTATGCAATCTTTATACCAATGCATGCTTTAAAATCTCTTCAAAAAGATTTCAGCATCTGACTCTTAAGGAAAAGTCTGTGCAGAATTTGTCACCCAAAACTGCCAAGAAGCACAATCTGACTCGGCAGCACTATAAACAACTATTTTAAGGTTTATGTTTACTTTTCAGAGTTTGTGCCTGTCTCCTCATTTAAACCAAATTTGTTCAAATGTGTCAGTCAGTGTTTGTGCATGGTTTTGTCTGATGCATTCATAAGTCTTGTTCAGCAGCTCAGTTTGCAGTGGAAATCAGGGACAGCTCTAAGAAAGGTGGCAGCTTGCTTGGATAGCAGAACTGAGGCTACCTAAAATACCCTTGCTTCCTGTACTGGTATTGTGGGAATATTTTGTATACAACTGCCATTCAGAACTAGAATCCAAGATAAGCAACATGTGGGTCTAATTGTATAAAGAAGACATTTTATATAAGGGAGCAGCAAAACACTGAAATCCATATTACATAGGAAAAAAAAAATTACCATCCTTTCACAATTTTCTGTCTGTTAGTAAATAGTTGGAGGTGGAAGCTTAGCTGACCAGCATTTTTATGCTCCAGGTAAGGAGTTCCAAAAATAGCCAGAGAGCTCTGCTAGCAAGGGATCCTCTTCTTTCAGTTGCAGTGAAGAGACCCAGTAGGTCCCACTACATGCTAAGATGATACAACAGGGATAGCTAGTGACCTGGCACTAGCTGATATCGTCATCTAGTAGCTGTTGACCTGGCAAAGTGTATCTACTTGCAGAGCAATGTATTACTCAGGACTGAGTAAAGGGACAGAATCTGGCCCTAAGAAAATGGATTTATCTCAAGTATAGTCTCCTGGGGATGGAACGCGGTTTAGCGGTTAGAGCAACTGGCTTGGATTCAGGACCTCCTGCATGACATGTCTGCAGCCCTGCCAATGTGTTGCACTATGAGCTTAGGAAGAGCATGTGCTCTGGTTTACCCATCTGTAAAATGTGCATAACGTGCAAGAGAAACTTTTGTATTCTCAGAATGAAGGTGTCAGAGAGAAGTAAAAATGCTTTATTGAATATTGCACATTTGTTCAATGAACAGCTGCTGCATGGAGTGTCTTAACAAATAGATTAGTTAATAGACATGTACCGTCTGATTCTGATCCCAGTTTTCTAAAACTGTAGTAAAAGCAGTGACTCTGAGCTCTGAATCTGGCCCGCAGTTGTATTACTCCCTCTCCAGAGGCCAAATTCATGTTAGCTAAACTCTGCGGAATACACTGAAATGTCACTAGAAATTATTTTTTTCCATGTGTATTTAATTCTGTATAATGAGTCTGGATATCAGTAGGTTTTCAGCCTATTTTCTATGCACGTTACAGGATACTGACTGCTTTCACACTGGCCATCTGCCTTTCAAGCCCTGGAAAAGCACAGGTGAGAGGTGCACGCAGAGATCTATGTACTGTTTTGTACTGAAGTGCTGTATGGCATGAGACTTAACTGGCTAGCAGGTGAATAGGAAGCTCTGTGGTCTGGGGTTTACATGAAAAGGAAGCTGTGTGGTCTAAGGGTTTAGAGGGGAGAACCTTGAGCCAGCAGGATTCTAGAGTTGAATGTGGACTGTGCTTTTTGACTCATCCTTTCCAGCTCAGCAAAATATCCCTGTAGAAACCTGGACCTCACTGAAACCCTGATTCTGCCTCTGAACTGAACACTTTTGAAAAAGAAAATAAGAAAATAAGAAAAGCCATCCCATGAGAGCAGGGACAGCTCAGTTCTGTGGTGGGGAACATTCTCACTTGGAAAGCATATTCATATAGATTTTCTGTGTATAGCAGGATCTTGTCTTATGTTAAAGTTTGGACTGTGATCCTAAATAATTTTATCCTAGTTTTAATTTTTATTTACGCTCAAAACCATTTTTGTTCAAGAGGCAGGGCTTTTGAGGGTGGATGGAAGTAAAGCAGTCCAGTTCTTGAAATAGCAGAAGCATTAGTTCTTTGTGTTCTTGGAATCCGTGTGGACTTTAAATTAGGAAAAACAGTTCCCAAAGGCATGTTAAGTTTAGATTCCTAGTTGATAATCCAGATAGACTCAGTGTCCAGAGCTGGGTTTCTAAATGCCTTTGCCAAAAGTCTCTGAAATGTAGTTGTTTTTTTCTATTACATTGAAAATTTCCTGCACATGGCATGCTTATTGATATTTTTGTGAACATTGAATCTGTATGGGAAATGCTTTTCATGCCCCTGGAGAATTTTTGAGATGTCTTTAAGGATTTGTTTTTATAATGTAAAAAATATTGTTTCCACTGCAAGTTTTATAAAAACATCTTGTACCATAATTTGATTTTTGAAGTCTAAGCAAAAAGCAACTTGAAACCAAAAAAGATAGGAACAAATTATTTGTGAGGATATTAAAACTGGTCATTTCAACAATATTGGAATCTTTTCTAGGATAAAGTTCTACAGTAGCTTCAGTGCTTCTGAATCATCATTTATTATCCAAAAGAACAACTTAACTGTTCCTGCTAACCTAGTAGTAGTGTATTCACCACAGCACAGAAAAGAGAACAAAAGGTAGAGTACGTACGTTCTTTAAAACATGAGGCTGATTATGTATTCTACCATCAGAATATCTTGGCTTTCCACAGCATGATACCAAAACATTTCAGAATGCCAAAATAAATGAAGGCAGAATTCCTTCATACTTGTTTGACACTTCTAGCAGTGATTTTGTGTATTCATATGTGCAAGTGTCAGGTGCACTCCGAACAGTGCCATGTGTTTCACTTCACGTCCCTTCCCTAGTTCCTGCAATGTCCCACTTCCACCAATTTACCCCTCTAATCCTTAGTCTCTCATCTACAATTTACCATTTTTTTCAAACCTGAACTGAGTACTTCACTTGTTCACTGATTTCTTACACAAAGTTCAAAAAATAAGTGTCTTTATAATTTGGCAACAACAAAAAAGGAAGAGGCTTGAACACACTCCATCCCTCTGCCCTCTGGTTACTTTAGTGGTTCCTGTTCTCTGGATATCTCTTGCTTACATTCCTTAGTATAACCTATTTACTGTCAGGATCCTGTGCTTGTGTCAATTGCTCAACCAGTTGCTAAATACTTTGATTCCCAGTCAAAACCTAGGGAGAGCAGGTTTTTGTTTTAATGGGCTTTGACACAATCATCACCAGGACTCTCACTGGTTTAGAAATGCTGAGGGTCACCGATGAGGTGCTGAAGACTCAGAATTGCAGCCCTGATAAAGTTCAGGACCACAGGATAGGAAAGAACAAGTCTTCCAGCAGCCTTGCATGCCTAAAACATGTTGTCTAAAGATTCATCTTCTAAAAAACAAAAGGTTTGGTGTAAGTAAAAAGACTTACTTTATGATAGAACTGTGGCTTCAGTCAGTTGGTAAACACGTTGAGACCTATGTACTGAATGGTCTTTCTGCAGAGTTTTAGAGCCTGATAGAGAAGTTAGCTAGTACCTTTTAACTGAACCTCCCTGTTCTGGCAAAAACAAGACTCCAAACCAAAAGAACTGTAACTTCTGTGTTAACTGGTAAGGAGCCCATCGTGTATTAAGTGTTCATTACACACCCTCCAGGAGTGGAGCAGCCTGACACTGCCGTCTCCTGGGGGAACTACCTTCTGAGTTAAGGGGCTGGCATATGTGCTGAGGCCTCAGGTTCATGCCTTGCTGACTGTCCTTTGGGAAAGGGACTTTATTATGGTGTACTGCATAGTGCTGAACTATTGTGCTAAGCATAATAATCCAGATAAGCATTTGACTCTGCAAACCTCTTACTTCAGTCACTGACTGTCCCTTGTTTTCTCATTTTAGCAACAATGCACTAATGGGTTTGACCTGGACCGTGCCTCTGGGCAATGCTTAGGTAGGACTTTAATTAAATCAATACATTTAAATTGCAGTTAAGAAATCCTGACTTTACTGAGTTAACATTGTGCTGCTGATAGTATGTTTTAGTTGAAAAGTTCTTGCTCTGTGACAAATATGTGTGTTTGTGCATATGTATATACAAATATATACATGTATATATAAACATGTGTGTGTTTACATAGCACAAGTATAGACCAACCTTTGACATTGTTGAGATACTAATTGGCTGTCAGTGCTTCTCAGATAGGAATGATGCATTTTGATGGAGGCTCAGTCGGGTTGCCAAATGATAAGGGCGTTTTCTCCTCCAAACACAGTATTTGCTGTCTTTCTTGGCAGCCTCCACCTGGAGACTCAGATAAAGTCTACCACTGCTCAGTGTTGAAACTCTTAAGTGAATTGTCGAGGCAATATAGAGAAACACGCACTTTGCCCTATAGCATCTTTTTATCAGTCACATTCAATCTCCAGGGCAGCATCTTCTCTATGCATTGAAGTCACTCAAGTAATAAGTGAAAACCCAGCAACAGATGGCTTGCCCTGTCATAGCAGCCTACTGTTTCTGTGCCCTGAGAAGCAGGAAAATGCTCAGTTTGGCTAAACCACTTGTATCTTTCTAAATTTAATTCAGCAGCAATCTCAATTAGATCAAGAAAGAGGCCTGAACCATGTCCCCAGATCTGAACATCCCTAACTTTTTCTGTAGGAGAGATCACAGGAGTTCCAAATCAGGATCTAAGTTTCACAACTGGGCAAACCAAACCACCAGTGTTTGAAATCCAGATCTGCATGTTGTGGTTTGGACAGACCCTCTAGCAGGAACAGGCAGTAGCAGGCTGTAGCCATGCGTAGATCAGTATTTAAACTGAACATTTATAGAGAAACAAAATAGGTCTTCCCCTCTCCTTCTACCCTCTAATAGTGAAGTGAAACAAATAGAACACAGGATATGTTGAATATATGGGATATTTCTTGTTTTAGTATGATCTAACTTCAAAGTGAGACTCCATCCAAAGCTTGTCCATTCAAAGACAATATCAAATTTTTTAGCAAATTCTTGAGAAAAAAATATAACTATTTTAGGATAGGTGCCATTAAGAAGCAATCACTCATTTAACTTTGGCAATTTCCTTCCAGATATTGACGAATGCCGGACTATTCCTGAGGCCTGCAGAGGAGATATGGTGTGTGTCAACCAGAATGGTGGCTATTTATGCGTACCCCGAACAAACCCAGTGTATCGATCACCATATCTGAACCCTTATTCAAATATTTATCCACCACCCCCAGCACCAGGCCCCGTCCCCAACTACCCTACTGTTACAAGACCTCTGATCTGCCGGTTTGGTTACCAGTTGGATGAAAACAATCAGTGTGCTGGTAGGTAATAGAATCTTTATTTTAGATATTTATTTATATTAAAGCTTGTCTGATATTGCAGGAACAATTGTCCTGCACTTGTCCTTTCATTATCAAATCACTCAAGCCCAGTATTTTGAAGTTCAGCTACATTTTTTTTTAAGGATGTGAGCTGTATGTTTCATATAGACATTATTCAGTGCAAGCTAAGATATGACTTAGTCCTATTATTTAATCAGAAAACTGACTTTTATGAGAGAAGTACAGTTTTTATGAGATAAACAACCATCTGATGGTAGGTGATTTGTCAGTGCATCAAAGGTTTGCCTTCTGTGTTTATGATTCTGTCCCTGAGAGAGAAGATGGCCCTGCATTTGAAGTGTTAGACTGGGTCAGAGGAAACCTTGATTCACTTCTTGGCCATCCAGTGACCTTACTCAGATTTATGGACCTGGATCTTCCTCCTGTAAATGGTATAAATAGGAGTTGTCTCCTCCTATGCTTTGCATTCTTCACTTAGACTACCAGCCCTTTGGAGCACATATATTTCTTATCTAGAGGGTGGTGCACAACTGTTAGCACTACCATTGCTTTAATGACTATAGCCTTCAGTTGAGACTGGAACTTCCTTGTTTGAGGTCCTGTGCAAACACTCTGGGAAAGAATTGCTGCCCAAGCACAACATGAACGTTGTCTCATTACCTTGGTATTCCCCAGTCTCTAATACAAAAGCAACCCTATGAAAATCTTGTGTTGGTAGTTTTTCTACTTCTTCACCTTTTGCTAGACTTTGATGTAAGCTGTTCCTGTATTACTCAAATTTAGGGGAGATTTAGATTATATCCCTTTGGTTTGTTTGGTTTTGATAACGTTATGTCATGAAGGAATGGAGAGAAAAATTCTGAACTAAATGGCAGTAAATTCCATTAGCCAAAATATTTATTTTGATGCCAAACTTGGAATCAAGAGGTCTGGATCAGACTGATCACTGGTAGCTGCTAAGGGTAAGTGCTGGAGAAACAGTCCACAGGTCTACCACAAAGTTGAGCTATAACCGCTGCTTATTTCTGCGTCTCCATTGTCCTAATGATAAAGTGAGATTTCTGTATGTTATTTCATGATGGTAATTGGCTGAAGGCTTTTATCAGAATCTTTTTTTGATATAGGACTGGTCTTCGACAAGAAAAAAAAGCCCAAACCACAGAAGATAGGAGCTTTCAATAGAGAATTTTGCCTGTATTTAGACTAAGGAACTGCATTTAACTCAGAACGTTTCTTTTTTGAATGCTGCTGCAGAACAACAAAAGAGCTGAAACTGACTTGTCTTTTGGACTGATTCTGCCCTATTGTCTGAAATTTCTGGCAGGACTTAGTTACAGATGAAGTATTTTGTTTGCTTCGCTAGTGAGGAGACCATGATGCTTCGTGGGAGCTGTGAGAGTCTAGATTTAAATTCAGCTACTTTGGACCATATTTTTTTGTATTTGAACAATTGCCCTCATTATGTTCCAAGGTGGGAAAACCATATTTTCTAACCAGCAGCAGTAGTAATACCTACAGTAAAATTAAAAATCTGTTTTTTTAATGAAGAGCTTTGAAATCCTGGGATAATTGATGAGTTTGCTGTAAAAATAAGCATGTATATTATCCAGTCCTTTGGCAATTGCAACTAGACCTTCTCTTAGCAAATTGATCAACTTCAGTTATTTTATCTACTGATTTTTTTTTTTAGATTTCCAGGAGTGTTTTCATTTTGCTAACTCAGAGGTAGACGAATCAGGAAATGGGGCAGTTAGTGGAGAAGGAGTGCTGAAATCAAAGGGGAAATGAAACCCCTATATTTTACTGTGTCTGGCCTGCTGCATGAAAACCATACTAATCAAAACAGGTAGATTTTGGAAACTTTTACAGTGGACCTCCCAGCCTGCAAAGAGCATATATGTTCTTATCCATGCTGGCAGAAATGTGAGGACTAATGCTTTCTTTAGTCAGGGCTGTTCACTTCTGTCACTTTAACTTTCAACTATGGGAATTTAATTGTGAGGGAAAGTTTGGTGAATAGATGCATTAACAAGAATAGATGGGAAAGGACAGACTGCCATTTGAGTGCCACAGTTAACTGGGAGCAGTTTTAAAAAGCCTACATCAGGTTTGAATTTGGGCATGTGATGGAACGTATTTGTGTTAAAGGAAGAAAAACAAAACTTAAAGAAAAAAGGACCTGTCAGAGAGAAGGGGGTCTCTGCTGGGGTTAGACTTTTCACGTAGTGAATGTGTCGAAGGCATTCACTGCCTTGATGCAGTATTTACTTCTGTATCTGTGTGCTGTAGGATGGAAAGTGTGGACACCAAGGGAAGTGGAACAAGTAAATGTCTCTGCAGTGGTGGTAGAAAAGCCTGATCCCCTGTTTCCAGGACTTTTGGTGCAGTTAACAGGGTGATGTGCAGTTGCATGCTTGAAGGTCTTGGAGGCAAGCTGCAAGGGAACCTTGACAGGGTCCTCAGGAGCCACCAAAATTTTACCCAGGTCATTCAAGAAAGCCTGAATCACGTGAATCATGGCTCAGTCCTCTTATAAGCTAATTATAGGCATTGCTCTGTGCTTCCCTGCTTGTCAGCATTCAGCACACTCTTACAATACTAAGCACTTTAAGGGTTAATTTTGTGGTGGGATGGTTGAAAAGAGTAAACTGGTAGCTATTTTGCCCAGTAGCTGAGCCACTATATAACTTACAGGTTTGTTATGTTGGTGTTCTGGCACCACCTTCCAGCACTTACTTTCCAAATAAATTAGTTACAGGTATTTCCATTCCAGATTATGAGACTTTTTGCTCTTGACTTCAGGGGAACCAGAGCTATTCTAATGCCAATGTTTCTGACAGATGTCCAGTTTTTAACAGAGCACACATTTTTGTCTGGTCAGATATGGGGTTACAGGTCTGGGCCACATTTTCTGTTGCTAGGCCAACAAAAATCTTTACTTTTACTTTGAATTCCAGTCAAAACAGCTTATTAAACACAGGAACCTTCCCTGGGAGATCTGCAGCCTCAGCTTTGAAGCACTGAGCTTGTTCAAGAGACTTCCAAAGTGACTAAAGGACTAAAATTTGATCTAAAAGTTGTATGAGATTTAACAAGCTCTTTATTATTTTACATTTTTTTTATCTCCCCTTGCTTTGCTAGACCTGACAGAAATGTAGGAAGGCTGAAAGAGTTTCTCTCTGTCCCAGCCTGGCATCTGATCTGACTGTTGAGCCTCCATGTTCCCCAACTCTCAGAGGAATGTTCACCCTGGGTAGTTCAAATACCATTCCCCTCACAGGACTGATATATTCCAACAGAGAAAAATAAATAAAAAAATTAAAAGATGGGCATAAGCAGGGGTTAAGTGTCCCTATCCTGAGTGGTTAAGACCATTCAGTCTTAACAAGACTCTTTTATTTTCAGATCTCATCCTTTGTGAAAACAAAGCTTTTCTTGGTACAAATGCCTCTCAAAGACACCTGTCAGTGACCACTTTGCCCACTCCAGTGTCCTTTGCATAGTGCAGAAGTAGCTGTAGCCATTTGTGACAATAGGCAGATAAATATTTTAATGATCATTACTTTTAAAGTCTATTGTGAGTTTGATTCCTGATACATGGTATTTTAACCCCTGGGGTTGCTGACTACTTTATATCTTGCATGGATAAATGTACTGTGTTTTCAACAGCACAAAGTCTGTGTAAACTCATTCCAAAACAGGCTGGGAATGATTTATAACCACAATTAATGCTAGAATAAAAGACCACATACAGGAAATAGCAAAGAACACCTAGTGCAAGAGCACTGCTTGAACTGTTTGTCTTCTAACGCTACTTCTTTATAAATACAGAATGGTTAGTCATAATAATAACTTTCTGTTCAAGGAACTTGGTCTAGTAACAGTTGGCAAGGTTAAACTGGAGCAAGGGCCCATGTTCTTGCAGTATACAGTCATAAGCTGAGAGCACTTTCCAATTTCCCTTCACTCCACCTTGCTGTTTCCTGATTTACAATGATCTTTGAAACATGCCTCAAACACAGATCCTCCTGGGCATTGTGGAAAGAACTGTAACGGGTGGGCACTTATTTTTGCTTTCTCTCCCATTAATGCATATGCACAATATGAGGAGAAGATGGGGGTGGGGAGGCATCTAAGAGGGTTGAATGAATGGATTGGAGAAAGCAGATCACAAAGACAGAAAAGTAGATGTTAGGAAAGGTATAAGCAAGGTGAGTATGACCTAGAGACAGAAAGAAAGTAGAAGGCTAGAGGAGTTAATAATACAAAAAAACAAAAAACAAACAAAATCCCAAACAAACAAACAAACAAACCAACAAAAAACAAAGCTCATCATCTTTATTTTAAAACAAAAGCTAGAACGAAGAAGCAGAAAACCAGAGGGAAATGGAAAGAAGCTCTTTCCCAGTATAAGTCAGAATTGTTCTTCCAGGCCTCATCTGTGGAGTAGTCAGTGCTTCAGCTTTCCTCATGTCTACCAGGACCTCCTACATTCCCCACCTACAGGTCCCCAGTCCTACATTCATGAAGTGAAACTCCTTCCTTCAAAACATTACCTTTGCACAGATGGGTTTTAGATCATTATCATTTATATTGCCAGCATACCTAAAACCCACAGCCAAGCCTTCAACTGTACTGACTTGCCCTGTGTGCAACCTCATTAAGAACAGCCTATGCCTAGATGAGTTTTCAAGCAAAATAAAGGAAACAGATGTGCATGTCTGGGGAGAGGGGAGGGAAATAAAGATACGGAGAACTGAAAGGAGGTGTCCAGGTCTTGCAGCAGCCCTGTGGCTGTGCTGTGGTTAGGGGATAGAATTCCTTATCCAATGGCTTAGCCACTAAGCCTGGCTTCCTCCTAAGAGTGACTTTTCTAGTGACCTCTCTGGGTATATAGAAACAAGAGTAAGAAAAGAAGGAAAATGCAGCAAGGACATTATGCCCTGGAAGGGGTAGTGTAAAGGAGAAACAAAAAGAATCCACTCCTGCCATTGCCTTTTTTAACCATATTTGGTTCAGCTCTGTATCTTTTCTTTTCCTCTTGGTCTAGGAGACCTCTTTTGCTAATCCAAAGGACCAATTCCTGAAGGCTATGCGTGGTCCCTGTTAGGGCAGCATTGCCATCACGTCCAAATTAGCTAGGAAAAAAAAAAAAAAAAAAAGATTACATGACAGTAGATTCTGTGAGAGGTTGAGGGCAGTCTACTGAAAAGATACGTAATTGATGACAACTGATTAAATTAAGGGTCATGATGTGTAGCCTTTATTCATAAAGTGGTTTTCCTGTTGGGTTTTCTATGGAGAAACATAAATTTGGACTTTATGCTGCCATAGCAACAGAAAAGTTGCCTCTGAAGCATCCCAAGAAGCAGTTATAATTGGTGGCTAAGGTTTGGGTTGGAGGGTTTTGCATTCAGTTCCTGATTTTGCCATAGATAAACATTCTGGGTATTTTGGTGCTTAAGGTCATTCTGCGTGAACTGAAAGAATTATTAATTTTCAGGATTGTACAAAGGATAATTCACAAGTAGATGATAGGTGCTGAAATATCTTCCAGACAAGTATCTTCTAAAAATATGTAAACAGGAGAAAAAAGTCACAGTTTAATAATCCTACAACAGTGAAGCTCAAAGTGAGACACGGAGAACTTGTATACTTCCCTAGTGCACTAAACTGGTTGTAAATTACTGGGCACTTTTGCCTTTGTGAAAGCAAGAGGGGAAGTCCCAGAACTTTATCAGTATCTCCCATTTACTTAAGGAATACCAGTGCTGCAAAAAACTTTCAGTGATTATTTGATCCTGGAGATTTTCAGACACCATCTACTTATCCTGTGCTCATTTTATGTTTTAGCACAATTCAAGATGGTTAACCCTTGATTATCTAATGTAATGAGACTAGACAAGCCAGGTAAAATAAGACATGGAAAATACAAGCTACATACATTAAGACAGAAGACCATATGTTAGGGGACTAATGGAAAAAAGATCATAAACATCACTGAGTACAGACATATTTAACATAGCCCTGTTCCATTGGAGAAACCCACATTGTACATCTCCTTCTGGGTCCAGCCTCAGCACTTCTGATCTGGTGGCCTGATCTATTCACAATGCCAACAATCTTCATAAAAGTAATCATGAGCTCAACATAAAATATTAATGGTTAAAAAGGTACATCTGAAAACACTCAGAGCTCCTTCTTCCCTCAGGAAACCATTGCACCAGCAGGAAGGATGGGCTGGGGCTGAGGAAAGGCAAGATTCAGCTAGTCCCTACAGTAGGATCCATCAGTAGGGTCCTTCCTACAGAAATTTGACCATCAACAGATGTATCTTCCCACAGCAAAATTTACCAAGGTGAATGAAGGTGCAAATGCTGCTTTTCACTGAAGTAAATCCATTTGTGGTGGAAGACTTGGCTTGATAGAAAAGGCTGCTGTATGTATCTGTCTGTAGTAAGGTAAACTGAGCCTTCTGTGGGTTGGATTGTTCCTTCTTTCATTCCTTGCTAAGTGCAGTGTGGGAGAAGTATGGTCTCGTGGTTAAAGCATAGGAGAGCACTTCATTTATTTGTGAATTTTCTACTACTCACAAAGAAATGAGTAAAATTGAACCAAGAAATATAGCATGTAAGCCAAGAAGACTTGCACGTTATTAAGAAAACTGGCATCTCTGTGTACTGGAATGAAAAATAGCAGGCTTCTGAGTATGGCAAAGTGTAACAGTAAGTGCAAGTCCATCATCATTCTGCATGTCAGTGCCTTTCAGGCATCACTGACTGACTATATTTATGTGTGATGATGTGAGAAGGGAAAATAAAATCAACACAACTACAGTATAGCCAGAAATGAACTTGACTGAATTACAGTCATACTGGGTAGGTAGCTGGATATTCAACTTGAGACTGAAAACTCTTAGACCTCTGATTGTGGTCCCCGTTGACTTCAGTGAAGATTTTAGGATCTTGGAGCAGAAGTTCTTGCAGTGAATTTATCAGGTTTAAATTAATCTGCCTTGAGACTAAGCCACTGACTGTAAGTGGCTTACGGTCATGGAGTTTGGTATCATATCTTCCTCCTGCCAAACTCTTGATACCATGATAAAGATTTCCTAGACATTGTAAGGAAAGAATAACAGCTGGTCAGAAAATCACCTTATGATTAAAAATTGTGGCCACCAAAAATGTTAGCATTTGCTTTCAACATTGGCTTGAGCTACACTGATTCTGTCTGTAGAAGTGTCTTCACCTCCATATTAGGGGTGATTAAAAATTTTCTGATTTCTTCTGTACTTAGACTGGGAGCCATGAGGGAACAGCGGCATATGGAGGGGGATGGCTGAATGACAATGTTTCATATTAAAAAACATAACTGGTTTGTATTCAGAGAAGGGACATAAGCACAGAAAGGACGATGTCCATGTCTTGTTAGATGTGCAGACCACAGTCCCGAAACAAGAATGTTAAAATCTCTCTGGACTGGCCTCTCATTTCTGTGACATCTTTCAGTTTTCCCTCTTTCTTGGAATTGTATGATACTTTGGAATACCAGATGGCAAGAACCCAGGGAACCCATCTCCTTTGTAGACTACAGAGGGAAAGGGTATGCAAGGAAAAGATGTTTAGCTAACACTCTGGGTTTTGGTTGATTTAATGGCCTTGGTTAAGCTTGGTCTCCGAATTGGGGGTTATTGGTCACTGGGCTCTGAGCCAGATAATACACAGACTTCAGTTGTCACCAAGAGCTAGCTGGCAGGAGATTATATCTGACTCACTTCAGAGAAGCTGTAATCATGCCCAGCCTGCCATATCCTCAGGCATGTGCTGGCCAGGGCAGGGCTCTCACCCCTACTGTTAATCTCTGAATGATTCCTTAGACTCACTACTAAAAGCAGTTTGATACGTGCGGCTTTGTATCCGCCTTGGCTTTATTATGTCTTACTTCCAGGGATTCCAGTAGTGCCAGATCAGTTAAAGCCACTGTATACCCATTAGCTTGCTCTGCTCTGGAGCAGATTGCATGAGCTTTCCTTTGTGGAATAGCTGTCATGCAAGGCAGTCCTGCCAACTAGACAATTACAGGGCTTAAAAGAAAATAAAGTCACTTAAGATGGAAGATTGACAGACTTCATGAGTACCTTTCCCTAGTCCATTGGCTCTGTGGTTTGTTTTTCTCTCATTGTCCTATGGGTGTCTGTTTTGACTGTGGATGACAGTCCATGCCTAGCTTTCTGTTGTCACCCTCAGACACTTTGGTTGTGTGAGTAGCACCTTCTCTACCTACCCGTGGCATAACTTGCAGAGTTCAGTACATGGTAGAGTGTCTCTCCTTACCTGGAAGGCTTATTTATTTTCAGTGCCCTTCCTAGCACCAGCACACTGCTCCAGCCTATGTTAATTTTTGCATATATTTTCAGCACCCACATTGCCTAGAGATGGCAGTGTTCTCAATAACTTAAAAGTCACCATTTTTCTTGGCTGCTCCCTTATATTTTTTGGGTCAGTTTTGTTTCTTTTCACTTGGTTCCAGCCTGAAATTGGCCATGGCTATGTGTCACAATCAAGATCTTAAGCCAAAATATATAGAAAATATGAATTGGCTCCTTTGCCAATATAAATCATCCAGATGGACTGTATGTTTTGCCAGACTCTATAGGCAGAGGTAATGTGCTGGCATTGCTCCTTTGTCTTGTCCCTAAGACACCAGAGCCATGACAGGGCTGCCACACAGAAATAGAAGAGCTGCTTCATGTTGTGTGCAGTTTAACATGCTCTGGCCCCTTCACCTGCCAATTGATTGGCTTCCCATTTTAGTACTTCAATGAGATGAGAGAATTTAAAAAAAAAAAAAATAAAAAAAATCAAGCTACCAGAAGATGAATGGGAGTTACACATCAGCAGCCAGCTTGGTTGGGACATGGTCCCTGCTGGGGATGACAAGATGTGCTGAAGTCCAGCTTCAGTTTTAACACTAGCAAAACACTCTCTGCTGTTAGTTCTTTTCAACCATGACTTATGTTTGCAGGTGCCTTGTGGTATAAGACTATGCTGCAGTGTGAGGAGGATGGTCCAGATGATAGGGCAGTAGTATAGGTGACAAGATAGCTGAAATGAAGGCCCAAGTACCAAAGCTTGGAAAAGTCCCTTGCTCTCACTGACCTTCATCCTCAGGGGAAGTTGATGTAAAATGCCCATTAATCTGGCCTGCAGTCTTTGCCACAGGCTGCCAGTATGACCTCAGATCTCTTTGCTCAATACTGTTTTCAGAATAGACTACTTACCTGAAGATTCTCAATATCTCGGCAACCAGCTGGAAGCCCTTGAGGGGTTTTAGGTTTTCAGGCAGCAGTATTCAACACGTTCTTAAAGTCAGGGTGTGCACAGTATCTTCACTGGGGCACCAGCAGTGTATCTATACAAACCTGTAGGTCCTTCTGTAATATTTCCTTAGCTTTTCTAGGGCTCAGTTCTACATCCATAACATGTCTCTACAGTGAGAATAAATGTGTTCATGAGACATTCAGATACTAAAAACACAAGTGCTTCACTGAAGAGGCAGAGCCTAGAAGGGAGGAGAAAGACATTATGCATCATAAATTTGCAGGCTCTGAGTGAATCCATGATCTGCTGCTTGGTCTGACACTAACTGTGTTGTTTGGTTTGGGTTTTGTTCTGTTTTTCCACAAAAAGAAAAAAATTTGTGTGCTTTGTTCTAATATTTCAAGCTTGTTTCCATTTGTTTGGGGCTTGTTTTGCTTTTGTTTGTTTGGTTTGGTTTTTTTGTGTGTTGTGTTTTTTGGTTTTGGTTTTGTTGTTGTTATTGTTGTTGTGCTTTTTGTGTGTGTGAAGTTAAATTCTTGTTTTCCAGCCAGCCCCCTGAGTAAATGAAGTGTTAGCTGATGAGCCAGTAAATTGCAGTTAGGATCAAAGCCATAAACTGGTTTTGTGCTACAACCCCAACATAGCTATAGGTAACACTGAATGGGAAGATGAATGGGAACTGGCAGTGTTACTAATACTTCTCATCCCAGAACAGAGAGGGAATAGTCCTTTCATATGTGCTGCTGAGAATGGATCCAACCTACTGACTTTAAGGGTAAGTACTTCAGTATGAGATAAATGCAGATAAGCTTATGGAACTCTCAGTAAAGAGCTATAGTTAATTGGGGCATTGTTGAGGCTGACTTTGATTAGAAGTTAAGTATATTGTAAAGCTTAGGGTAAGATGACAGCAATCAGAACTGTAAATGTCAGAGAAGCAGAAGTTGTGTATGGTGGGTGGTACAAAAGAATGATTATTCCTGAATAAGGTATAATTTGCTGAAATGAAGGAAAATTACTTTTAGACTCAACATAGTAAAGCCCTTTATGCCAGGTTACACAAGAATACACTAGGTATGTTGCAGTGGAGGAATAGTACAAAATATATCATCAGAAGCATTAAAACACTGTTGGGAGTAATAGTTAACAAGAGTTTGCGCAAGTTGGGGGTTATCAAGTATCTCTAAGTTGCCATACTTTTGAGTCCTTTGATGTATTTCCAGTATCCAGTGTGCACAAAGACACAAAAGAAAACTGTTTGCTTTATCTAACACTGCAGAGGAAGTTCATCGCATGGGTAAGAGCCTTGACCCATTAAATAACAGTTACTGTCACTATGGTGGAGCAACACAAAACTGAGATAGCTTAAACGGGGGAGCCTGACATCCCCTTTTCAAAGGAGGAATCTTGGAGTATTGCATTCAGTTTGCCAGACTGCCACTCCTTACTCCTGGAGCAGGGACCAGGCCAGGGAGAGGAGATGTGCTACAGCATGCTGCTGACTTCCTGCTATCAAAACCCCTGTAGGGAATCACACACCAGGCATAGGCTGAAGTAGCCTTGGACCATGCTCATGCATTTCAAAGGCAGACTGCAGCAACGTATATACTTGTTGCCAGCAAATCACTAAGCACTGCATCTAGAGCTTTAATTCAGAAGCAGACTGAAATTGTTTTAATCAATAGCAGGGCTGATTTTGTGATGGAATAGCCCAAAACTACATTGACAGCTATATGTCAGCTTTAGGAAGGAGGTGTTCTTCCCCACTAAATCACTGCTATTTGAAGTTATGGTTTTGTAAAACCTATATTAAGTTATTCAGGTAGTACATCACATTTTGGGACAAGATTGTGAAATCTGGATGTAGATTTGAGCCTAGAGAGCTATAGAATGGATGTGTCTTTTACAGACTGGACAACATCTCTAAGTGTAATTAGCAACTGACAATTTGCAGTATATCCATTGATAGCCCAACAGGTCATGTGCATTCTGAAGCTGATAAGGGATATATCATCACAAGATATAAAATACCATCACACTCACCCCCACCAAAATTTCAAGCTGACATCTACAAGCCTGGGACAAGAAACCATCTCGGAAATACATAAATCCATCTGTGATTCATTCCCTCTAACCTGGGGAGTGACATGAAATTAATAAAGGGCTGAATTAATAAATACTGCAGTATTTGATTGGACATGAGTAGAAGGACTACAAATGGTATGATGCTAATGATGCTAAGGATTTGCTAGGCATGCTTCTGTGCTGGAGACTGTGCCTTTTAAAGTGTGCCGGCTGTCTTTCATAACCGAGTATGACAACCTGTGTGGTAATAAGTAAAGGAAGGTGCTATGATAAAGGAAAAAATGTAGTTTAGCTTTTCACTGGAGCAGGCCCACATGATGGCAAATTCACTGTGACATGCTTTCTGGAGCATTAAGAGCAGGAGTTTCCTCCAGGAAATAACCACGGACATTAAATGTTCCTGCTGGTTGTGAACATCGCCTTTTTTTTTTTTAATCTATTTACTTCTTTTGTTTTTAATTACCTAAACAGAACGTTTTTTCAGGCCAGGCTATTTGGAATTGAATGATTTGGGAGTGTTCAATGTGGACATGTGTCTTTCTGAGCTTTCCATGCTTATTGTGAGAACTGGTGGGACTGACTGTGGCATTGGTAATATGACTAGCCACATGTTCAGCCTTTAGCTCTAGTTGGCAATTTCTGAATTTGATGCAAGGAAGTTAGACTTACCTTGAAGCTTTGGGGACAAAAAAGTGCAGATCTGTATGTGTGAGTAGGGCAGTCCTGGTTCTAGCTGTGTGAAAATGTTTTCCCACCTCAACAGTTTCTAGTAAACTAAGCAGAGATCCAGAGTATTGCCTCTGTGATAAACTGCACTGATAAAAAGGTTTATAACTGATCTTTACATAGAAACATTCTAAGTATTTTCTCTCAGCTACCTCTAGGAGAGAGTTCAGTGTGCAGTTGTCTTCACAGGCACCCAGTCCTCCCAGTCATACCAGTTCCCTGGTATGAGACAGACATGGTCATAACGAAGAGTATCCAGCAAAGAACTACCATGGTGGTTAAGGGGTGTAAGCACATAACGTACAAGGGTAGATTGAGAGAAGTGGGTTTACTCTGCCTTAAGAAGGTGAGGCTGGTGAGGGAATTGTGTTGCTTGCTGTCTTCAACTGTTTAATGTGAGTGTGTAGGGAAGATGAAGCCAGATTCATCTCAGAGGTGCACATGGACAGGGACAGGCAAAAGTTGCAACATGGGGAAGTCTTATTGTATACAAGCAGAAACGTTATCACTGTGAAGGTGGTCAAACACTGGAAAAGAGTTTCATAAAGTTTGTGGCTAACAGTTTCATCCTTGGAGAAATTCAAAGCTCAGCTGGAGAAAGCCCTCTGCAACCTGACTGAATTGCCCCTGCTTTGAGTGGAGGCTTGGACTAGATAATTTCCAGAGGTCAACTCCAGCATGCTTAGCACAATGATTCTGAGAGTGTAGTACCTGACATGCAGGACCCTGTGTCTGATACTGGTTCTAGCCTTTAATTTACCTAAGACTCCCATAAAATGAAAGTGATATTCTTTTTGTCACATAGACTTTGAGTTTTGGCATCGATTTTGGAGTGCTGTGAGATCTTTGGGTGGAAGCTGATATAGTGAAGTAAAAGTAATAATGAGAACTGAAGGATCTTATTCTCAGCTTTCCAATGAAGCAAATCTCGAGTTTCATGGAGTGCAAATTCAGTCAGGACCATCCAGATCAACACATCTGTTTTACACCAGGATCAGTACAGAGAAAGAAGATCTGGCCTTATCTTGATTGATTTATTGATTCACAGGCATGGGCCAGGACTCCTGCAAGTGTTAGGTTAACTTTTATTAGAAGTTTTATTTGCTGCAGTTTCAGCATCACATCTTTCCTTGCCTGGGAGTTTCATAACCGTACAGAACTTTTTGTAGTCCTGCTCAAAACTGGCAGTTCTTGGGGCTTAACCAAACACAACTTTCTGCCTCTAAAGGCTCAGCGCATCTTCTCTGAGGGCTTGTTATCTCAGGATTTCACAAATCTTGAAAGTTTCTGTCTTAATTTACACATTAAAAGTAACTGAATGGGTTTTAAAACAGAAAGACACAGAGAGAGAGAAAGCCCTTTGAGATGAAACATCTCTTTTCGTGAGGAGCCATGAACTGAGAGTAAGGAGAGCAGAAGCATTTCCAGTAGATATCCACATCATATGCTAATTGGAACAAAGTAAAGCTCCCATATCCACACAGTTTTCATGTATCCAGGAAGGTTTGCAACCCAGTTGGCTGGCGGCAAGTTTTGGAATGTTGCAAGCAAATGTGGCTCAATCATTATAAAAAAGTGCATGCCAAATCTGAGTTAAAGCCAGTTATTTGAGCAGGGATTATAGGCATTTTCCAATGATCATCACCACAGAAATAAATAAATAGATGGCTTGCTATGTATACACTCAAAGGGGAATGTTGCCCACATGCATAGCTCTTTGCTATTAACAGTAATAAGGACACAGCTGTCTGAGCCTGGAAGCCAGTATTTGCGGAGGATAATTCTCAAAGATTTTTCTTCTCCACTGGCTTTTGTCCACTACCCATTCTTTGCTTACAAAAGAGCTCAAAAGGCCTTAACATTTATACAAAAATTACCTTGGCTTTGTTGTGCTTTTGAGATTGTTATAAAGCATGCTGACACATGGACAGGTTTGAAACTCAGATGAAATATGAAAAACAATTTTGTCCCCTGATAAGCTCCCCAATGCCCTTAGTGCCAATCATAACACTCTTTTTGTAGTCAGTCACAATGGTTCCTGGAGCAGCTGGCAATGGTTGCTGCCATGGGCAGAGATATGAAGCTCTCCCTTCCTAAGAAGAACTAACTCCCACTGCCTAAAGAGCTTGTGGCTGCACCAAGGCAGTCTAGTGATGTGAGTGTTGAGTCACATATAGCTGGTCAGCTCTACAGAGCCTCTAAAGCAAATAGAAAACTGCCCCACTGTCCAGACACATGTTCTGTAAGCACTGTTGGTGCAGCCAGGCTTTTTTCCCTGTTGTGTTTTATTTTAGCTAGGTTCAGGGAATAAGGTCTTCTTGGAGGAAGATAAAGAACTGTAGTCTTCCTTGCATGTGAGTTTGACTCACACAGTTCAAGTGACTTGAGGCAATCTGCAGCCATGCCACCTCTGGCTGGAACCTCCTTGTGTGCTCAAGCCAAGCAGCACTGAATCCAGTCCATTCCTGAATGAGATGGTGGCAATGGCTGCTGAAGCTTTGCGATTAGTTAGTGATGAATCACACATTCCTATTCCAGTTCCACATAATGGAAATCCCTTGTTTAAATACATGCATGGGTCCCCCTTTTTAATGTGTATTAAAGATTTCAAGCTATTCTGTGAGAGTGAGTAGAACATCCACACTAAATTATCTCTTTTGGTTTTGTACATATTGCACACCTAGAAACTCGCTTGTATTTTCAGGTGTCCAATACTTCCCTCCCACAGTTGTTTGCACAACGTGTTTGAACAATGGTTAAAGCTTTTATCACGTCCCGTGTCTGAAGTGGCTGCATTTTAATGAAAGAAGCAAACTTTCCAACAGAAGTTTCTCTTATACCCTGCAGGTGTATATTTGCATCCATTTGTTTTCATTGCGGCTTTAATTTCTGGATCCATTTGGATCAATTTCTTCTGCCATATTAAAAGTAGGACTGTTCTCCTCTTTACTAGTTATTGTGGTCTATTCACAGTCCCAGACCTCTAGCCTGCCAAAACACTTGGAAAAGGAGCTCTTAATGACTCAGTTAAAATGTACGGTCAAGAAGTTCACTTATTAGAGGAAATGTAAACTGACCACCAATTGGCTAAACCAGCTGGCTGGACTATTTGTGCTAGTGATTTCTCAAAGCTCCCTGGGGTGCGAAAGTGGGAATAGCAGTTCTCTTATTTTAGTTCTCTTATGCTCTGTACCCTAACAGAAAAGGCTTTGAAAGAATTTTTTGGAGGAGAAATCAGTAGGATTTCACAGACATGTTTAAAAGCTTTATAAACAGTGCTTTAAACTCCTATATTTTTAGCATATTCCTTCTTTCAGGGTCTTTTTAACTATCCCACGGAATTGCAGAGAAAATATACAGTTCAGGCATAGAAATCTCTCTTTTTCAGAGTTAATGGTTCTAGTCCCCTTCTGTGAAATTTTATAAGCCTTCTCTAAAGGTTGTTTCATGAGACTATTTCATATCATGCAGGAAAGAGAGGAATGTAAGGACCTTTTGCTAGAAGTATGTTTTAATTTCTTAGTGTGCATTTCCTGGCTCTGATTGCACATCCTTTTCATTTCCACTGAAATAAAAAGTGTCACTTATATAACCTCCCAGCACCTGGGAGTATTCTCAGTAAGTGCTCACTGGCTCCTCTCACCACCCTACCAGCAGATCTCAGTGTAGCATATGATCATATAAAATAGGACAGCAATGCTTCATTAATGCAGCTGAAAAATATGTTCCTTGCTGATGAAGATGAAACCACATTGAGCAGCAACTGCTTGATATCTCCTAATTCAGCAGGTTCAGTGTCATCAGTGAGATGCTAACTCATCTCTATCCCATTCCAGCAGGGTACTTGGGTCAATCTTCTGTTGTGCCACAGCTACTTGGAATAGCATTAAATGCAGCTGGGAAGTAACTGAGATTCCCAAATCGCATGCACTCAACATTGATTTCAAAAGCTGCAACAGGAAGTGATAAATCCAGAGAGTACAGTTATGCTCCAGTCCATGGAGTTTCCACATTAATCAAAGCCCTTGATTGAAATCAGTAGTTTGTCTTATTTCTGATCCCAGAATTCACATGCAGACTGTGCATTTGTGCAAAAGCTCTCAAGGGACACCAGGAATAATCCAAATAACTGGTACAATCTTGTACCAACAGAGAGCCCTGGGATTCATGGGAACTGTGGTCACGCAGGTGATGCCAAGTGTGTGAACAATGCACAGGTCTGTTCTGACCAGAAAGGGAAGAGGCTGATGCCTGTTCTGTCTCCTTGCTATACACTTATCTCCATGGCTGTCTCGTATTCTGAATCACAAAAGCAGGACCAGTAGTGTGCTCAAAGTTCTTTCACAGTTTAGCTGTTGTTTATAATTTTTGAGTAATGTTAAGAGTGTGCTAGCTAAGGAAAGGCTCAGATAGCTGGCAGGAGATCTAGAACCTATGAGACATGTTGAACTATTTTCATGCCAGGCAGAAGGAGCAGCATTACAGATTCATGCCTCGCACTACATAGTGTCCACTTCTAAGCTGACCATCTATGTGAAAAAACACTTTAATCCTTATTTAGCAATCAACTGATAGCATAATGCATAGGGGATGCAGATAGAAAATGAATTCAGCAATCAACAGCCAGTCCTCAGACACTAAAATATGCAATTAAACAGGTGTTTAGGGAGTTGATCTTGGATGGTGTCCAAGCTCAGCAGGGTCAGTTGTCCTTGGAAAAAAACACTGACCCCACACAGCAGCAGTTTGAATTTGGCTTCAGTCTGCACTTTAGGAATGTGGCATTGTTATTTCTCCCCTTTTCTTATCAAATGTAATTATCTTGAGAAAAAAAAGCTTTGAGAAAACATGTGATTTCACTGAGTAAAAATCTACTACTGAGGAAATTATTTCTTAGTGTCCAAATAAGGAGCGGGGGAGAAGTTTGGGGAAAGTGCTCTGTTCCAAGTAATCTTGGAACCCATGTTACTCAGCTCGGATGTTTAGTCCTGGCCTGCAATTATTCCTATAAAAAAAACCCAGATATCCAATCTTTGTATTATTTTAAAATGGAGCCCTGAGGGTTATAAATGACTGAACAAGCTTCAGTGTTTGAGCACAGATTATGGAATGAGCTTGCAGCTTTGAGCCTCTCTGGTAGAACTTTGTATCTCATGAGCAGGGTGAGCTCCTGGGGTTGTGATGGTACAACAACAGGACTAAAATACAGAGAGAATAAAATAAAGAACGAGGAGCCAAAAATCACCCACATCTCTTAGTAGAAGAGGGAAGAAGACTTTCCATGGCAAACTTTTTTCAATCTGCAAGACCTGTGCCCTCACAACTGTTAAATTAATCTTCAGCCTTACTGTGTTGAACCCCATGGTGCTAATGGCTCTCAAATAATCATGATGGCAAAAACATAGCCACTTTTGTCAATGATTGATCAAAAGAAGGAAACACAGCCATAGCTACTACTGTGACCCACAGAAATTTGTGGCAGGATTATCAGAATTCATTACTTAAGAAAGGAAGTCATGCATGCTAAATATGTTCCAAATAGAACAAAATGTAACAGTCCATCTGTGAAACAGCACACATTGCCAAAAGCATATCGTCTTGGAAATCTGCTGTCCACATTGGCTTCCCTCTTACATACAGAGTCCAAGCAAAGTTTCTCTTTTAATTGCCAAAGTAGCCAAGAATGTGGTTCTAGCTCAGAGATGGTAAGTCCATGTCTGTCCATGATAGCTCTCTGCTATGGGTATTATCACCTTGCCAGCCATCAGAGAAAGGAGTTGTCATCAGAGGAATCAAATGGTCACAGCACCTTGAGCATGCACCATGCCCATGGAGGGATAAATGTAGTCATGGATTCCATCACTTTCAACACCAGTGGATGGACAAAGGAGTAGTCTCCCTTGTTCTGTCAGTGGCAGGTGTGAATCATGTCCTTGGGATGGAGCTTCTTTAGTAAGCTTTCCACATGCATTTATTCTGTCATGTGGCATGTAACCACATGCTTATAAATACCAAAATGAAACTCATCAATATATTTATTTAACTTTTTTTAAAAAATCTTTTAAAAGTAGCCTTCTGCCAAGAAAGTAATTCCCTGAAGGACTCTGATATTATCTCTGAACTTATGAGCTGATCTTAAGAACTCTGTTTCCTTCTGCATTCTTTAATGCATAAAGTCCTGTTTATGCACCGAGTCCTGTTTTTCTGAGCAGAAGAAAGGCAGTGTCTTTGCTTAGTCTCTTGAACCTCACCTTCCAGTGAGCAGGTGCTTCCAGTTCCTAAGCATCTCTGCTCCTTCTCTTCTTGTCTGCTGGCTTTCTCCCCTGGCTTTCCACCTCTTAAAGTCATAGAATCATAGAATGTATTGGGTTGGAAGAGACCTCTGAAGGTTATCTAGTCCAACCCCAATGCGATAAGCAGGGACATCTCCAGCTAGGTCAGACTGCTCATGTCATGTAGCTTGCCAAACAAACTCCTGCTTCCTGTATGTTTCCTTCCCCTGCCCTGCAGTTTAGTCCTCTCTGGGCAATTTGATTCAGCAGATTGTCTGTGGTAATAACTTGGATTCCTCTTCTCTGTCTTGCTTCATGCTTCATAAAGTTGCAATCATTCTCTGTATCCTGAAAGGAATATGGTTGATATGCCCAAGATCTTTCAGCTGATGACTCAACATCTTATAAGAATGTTATCAATATTTTCCATATTTTTCCTGCAGTTACTAAAAACATTAGAGGTACAATATCTCCCACTAAAAATTGAATTTACTGCTAGAAGCACAAACAAAAAATGAAAACTTGCACATGCATATCTTTAAATCCTTGCAAAGGAGAGAAATCATTTGGAAGAACTTTACAAATTCCTATTCCCATTTTCAGTAGTTTCTCACAGGACAGAGGTCTTAATGGCCTGAGAAATGAAAAAAATTATATAAGGTAAGCATCTGGTCTCCTAGTTTTTATCCTCTTTTGTTTGAGTAGTATTGAATATGTTTGGTCTGAATTCAGTGTACTATTGGTTTCATTTTTATGCTGTGATTTCTTGCAGCTTTATTGATACAAATGAAAGTGGCCTCAGTCCAGCATTCTTTCTGGACATGACTCTGTATAAATGATCACTAAATCTTCTGATAAGAATTAGCATCCCTGGTCAGATGTGGTGTTGAGCTGCAGTTTGACATCTAGATTTTATTTCTGATTATACTAATATGTGGCCTTTTATTATTTATTTATTTAGTATGCATGGCTTTTAATTTTTTTTTTTTTTTTTTAAGTATATGGGCAAGGTATTAAAAATATCATATGTTGTTCTCTGATGTGGCTAAATTATAAAGAATCCATGAAGATTACTGCTAGCTTTTACAGATAATAAATCAGAAAGCCAGTAATTAGCATGCTAAACACAATTTGTTCATTTATTTATTTTGACATTGTAAATGATATCTATCCAGTCACCAGGCATCCTGCCATCTATTAAAAACACAATCTGTACCAATAAAAACAAATAATCAGCACATCACATCCCAAAAAGGGCAGACAGTCAGCCAGAAACATAAAAATCCCTTTCTCCACCCTTACAATACCCAAAGGAAACCCCATTGCCCCAGCCACCTCACCTCTGTCAAAATGTCAAGTAAACAGAACATCACACACCAGGGTTGCTAGAACAAACCACCACAGATATGATTTTTTAAGGCAGACACACTGAGGTAAGAGAGAGTGATGTGGTTAATTTTGGAGTATTTGGGCTCAGGCTCTTGCAGCAAGGTCTTCCTGATGCATGTATGTGGAGATGCCACCTGCTTATTCTCTCATACACAAATATCTTTAAAACAAGTATCTTTTAAAATGATGGCGTTGAGCCATGAGGTTCTTTGTTCATTCTAGATGGTATTACTTAGGAGGCAGAGAACAGTGGTCTAGATGGGCTGTGTGGTTGCTCTCTGTATTCATCTGGAAAGTTACAAAGTGAATCATTCCCACGTCATGTAAAATTTTAATTTCAGTCTGGACTTCTGCCTGAACTTCTGTGGTTGGAACTAGCTGTGGGAGCAGTAATGTGAGCAAAACAACTGGAAGGATGGATGAGAGAATATAGATCATTGCTAATTTGATAGCACACAGCAGCATAATCAAGATCTGAAACATCGACAGCAAGCATTGGCCAAGCACTCCTTGGCAAGAGAAGGGCCTGCTTTGGTTCTTCAGTGTGGTTTTAAGTGCTGAACAGCAGCTGTCTCAAAATCAGAAACCTCTAAGAGTCACCCAGAGTCACTAGTCACTTGGGAAAATTTAGACTTACTCAAAATTACTAGGTATGATGATCTTTAACATCCTCTTGTTTTCATATATAACTTCACAGCAGCTGTTCCAGTTCTGTCTGTAGGAGGAAGAAGAGGTGTAGCAGACAGATAACTCTCTTGATTTGCCACTGACTGTGTCAATAGTTCTCTCTGTTTCAGTAACTACTGGAAGCTTTGCGATTCAGTTCACCAGCAGGGTAGAACAGGGATATTGTGAGTAGCATAGGGTTTAGCTGAAAGAGCCTTTAATGCCTTTTAGTGGAACAAAATGCTTTCAGAATGATGGTTAACCTTTTACTTTTAGATCTCATTAGCCAATGTAGAGGCTACACAAAATTCCTGAAAAGGTCACATCTTTAAGTGTTCACATAATAGGAGCAGGTTGTATTGGGCTACATGAAGGCCTACAAGTAAGAAACATCTATGACCTGGTTTTGCTTCTGTCTCCTTGAGTGGTTGTAGGCCAGTCCTTTAATTCCATAGTCTTGAATTTCCTGGTTAAAATCCAGGGGCACTGATGTTTATCACCAAGTGGGACCCTTTCAGGGTTTCACAGTACAGTTTGATTTATATTAGGACCAGAAGGCTTCAAATAAAAACTGACTAATTGTGAACTGGCTCTGTATATAGGAGGACAGGTCCTGCCCCGAATACTTTTAGATACTAAACAGTGAGGGAGGCTGGACTACAACACAGATTTTGTTACACTCATTTTTCAAATAGGAAGGAGGACAGTGGAAGACAAAGACAAAGGGTGAGTTCCCACAGGGTAAATTCTCAGCACATGAGTTACAGTGTGGTCACTGCCCCTGTGCTGGTTCCTTGTCCTACATAGTAACTACGAGGTAACACAGTCTGTTTTCACTGAGGACAAATCTAATTTATGTTTGCTTCCTAATTTACCTCTTGTCAACTCTTCTTGTAGCCACATACAGAGTAATGTAGCCAAAATCACAGAAGAGATATTCAATAATGCTAGCTATTAGTAAAGCCTAGACTTGCTCTTGGGATGTAGGTCATGTTTTCTACGGATCTTGGCAATGAAAGATACTAAAGTATGTTCAGTATAACTAAAATCATCCTTGAGTATCAGTGATGGGTGACACCATCTGATGCTTTCATGGTACTGATGCTGAACTCATTGAATATCATAATCTATTAAAACCTTGAATGGGGGGCAGTGGGATTTCTAGGGTTTCTTGCTAGCTTGCTTCACTTCAGTAATTTTTCTGTTCTCCAGCTGATTAGATTTTACTCTGGGACTCAGGCAACTCATCTACCCTGACAATATTTTATTCTCTGAATTTGCTTTAAACCTACAAAATTATTAACAATTTAGTATCATGTACATTTAGCATAACAATTTTATGCTAGTATTGTGTATGACCCATCACAAGGGCAGATGTGGTATGAATGAGCTCTGAAGTAATATTCCCAGAGCATGAACACACCTGAGGTTTCTGTTTGAATAGGACAGAAATAAGCTGTGCAACCAGAATGAGAAATGATTGCACATTATTGACTAGCTGTCAGGTTGTTTGCACTTGCAATTTTCCACTCAACCAAAAATGCCTTGGGACTGTTTTGATATAGTTTCTATGCTGGCATTTAAGTCTAGTGAATCCATTATAGGCAATCTCTTGAAGTTTTATGGCTGGTTTTCTGCTCAGTGGAAATAACTTGGGGTTTTTTTGTCTCCCTTTCCCTGTCAAGTGTCTAGTTTTGACTTTAACAACCACACCAGTTCTCAGTGTATTCTGCACTGTGTAAATGGGCTGGGCAAGGCACCCTCTGTCTCCCAGATCTCATATCCTTCAAGAACATACCTAATAGTTAGCCAATTGTTGCCTCAACATTTTTCTCAGAGTGAAAATATCTGTTTTCACTTAGTGAGCCCATGTAATGTAAACAACCCCTGGCAGACAGTCTGGGATTATACTACCTGTTTGAACTGAGAAGGCTGCTTGTCAAAAATAATTGATTTGATGGCATTGGCTGGGTCTGTCAGAGCTTAATGGCACATCATGGTAAGGGGCAATCTTAGAGAAAGCCAGAGATACGTAATATAGAACTGGGTGTACGCACTCAGGCCCAACCAAAGAGATTTGATGTTACCAGTAAAGCTGTTTATACCTATTGGTTACATAAAACTTCATTAATGAAGTCAGTGAGGTATTGTTCAGTGTAAAATGAGGGGAGTCAAGGTGTTCTGCATAGACAACTTCAGGTTAATTAGGTTTTCTAGGAACAGCAGAAACTCCACAGGTAGCTTCTGTTGTAAAAAAAAAAAAAAAAGTGATCAAATAGAAATATGTCTCCAATACCACCACAAAAGGTGAAGACTGGGAGTTAGCAAAGAAATCTGTTTGGTGGATAGAGAAGAAAAGAGGATCAATGTCTTACTTTTCTGGAATTATTATCCTCCTGCTCATGTAACTGCTACAAAGATGATTGGGAACAAAACAGATCCCATAGCCAGCTGTTGCCTTTGGTGAAGAATGCATGTTGTATCCCTGCAAGAAAGATGCACCACAGAAGAGTGGAGGATCTATAGTCTTCAAACAGCACTGATACCATATGTGGTGGTAAGACCTTGACCCTCATTTTGTCTCCACTGTGCTTCACCTATTAATACTACTGGAAGCACAGTAATATTATTAATATTACTGGAAGCAGGAAGCATGGAAAATGAAAATGTCCTTTTTAAGGTCGGGGTAGTCTAGAAACAGCAGAACTGGCCAGATCCCAAGGTCCTACTCCTGAGACAATAAGCAAACATGACAACTAGAAAGCTTTTTCATTTAGAAAACATTAATGTCATTCTTATTAAATTTATAGTAAGATAAAAGCTGTGTTCAAATACCACCAATTATGTACGATATGCTGTATGAAGGGAGGATCCATTATTTCTAGCCCAATCACAGAAGCAATAGCTGTACTGAACAACATATCTATGTACCTATATAGTCTAGACTTGTTATCTTGCCCCTTTCCCACTTCCTCCACCATTTTGCCAACCTTCATCTGGCCAATAAATACATGGCAACCAATTTCTGACAGAGTTAATTACCTCTAATTGTGCTAATCTTGTTATTTTACCAGTTTTGACTCACCATAAATTTCTCTGGTACAGACATTGGCAAGATAAGAACTCTAGACTCTCACCATATATATAATATGTATGCATTTATTTATATATCTGAACATGTTAGATATGCTGATCATGACTGCTGGGATTTTACAACCTCCTGGCTGTGGTGAGTGCCTCAGAGGCTGATACTGAGCCATAATTCCTGCCCTCTGCTGCCTGCTCCAGCCCACTGTGTTTGTGAGATCCTTTCACTCATGACTCAACAAAATCTGGGTTAATAAGCATCAGGGGGTGATCAAGGGAGTAGCATTGCTTGGACAACATAGCACTTCAGCAAAGGCAGTGCACAGTATGTTGGAATAAAAAAATAATTTTGTTATCAATAATTAAAACATAGAAATCTGAGTTGGCTGAAAAAAATGGCGCAATTTATATTTTGATATTTCCATTTCTGACATCTAGAGGCAAACGCGATGCCAGACACATCAGGGGAGAGATTGAGCAAGGAGAGATTCAAACTGAACTTCTGACTTGGAAAGGCATTTTTAATCAGTCAGGTTCCAGGGTCCTGGCTTATATAAATGTAGGAATGCTATTCACCTCTTTTGCAAAAATAAAAAATAGCCCACAACAAAAGTATCCTAAGGCATTGTAATAAAACCCCACATACAT
>JANHGN010002150.1:39124-61428 GCA_024605025.1 Megaceryle maxima
AATAAAACCCCACATACATTAAAAACAATAAGGATAGTAAAAAATAAAAATAAAAAAGAAAAGAGTTTTATTGTCAGGAAATTGATTCCAGGAAAGTATACAGGTTTTTTCATCAGGTAAAGGTAGATTTTGGTTGAACCTTCTGTCAGAAAAATTATAGTGAGATAATCTGTGTTGGTGGGGGTAGGAAGTAATTTTTTTTTATATGTCTGAGTTGTGTTTGTACATCTCTCAAACTCCGTTCATCTCTTACTCCGCAGGGGGGTTACATAGCCCTTTCAGCAGCCTTTCCCTAGGGCTGAACACTGCCCTGTAGCATGGAAATCCCAGTTCAGTGACAAAGCAAATGTGGAAGTAATAAAAAGCTCAAGGTAATGCGATCCCTTTCTTGAGGAGCTCTGCGAAACACTGGGTCATCTGCAAAAGGGAGAGATTTGATGAGCACCCTCAGTTCTCACTGCCCTCAGACATTTATTATTATGAATTTTACTTCAGGTTATGGTCATTCTTTCTACTGCATCACTCTTTGGTTCCCCGCATGGAGCCAGTGCACAGATTGTGAATGCAAGTCCCTGTACAGCGTGAGCACCCTTTTTGTTGTTGCCATTTCTAATATTTTCTTGTTTTATTTCTATGTTGCAGATGTGGATGAATGCGCTTCAGATTCTCACCAGTGTAACCCCACCCAGATCTGCATAAATACTGAGGGGGGTTATACCTGTTCCTGCACTGAAGGCTACTGGCTGTTAGAAGGCCAGTGTTTAGGTAAAAATCTCTTGGGATATGGTATTTGAGCATCTGTATATTTGTACCTGTAAATAGATGAAATTACGTCACTGAGCATGTTTGCCAAGTACACGGTTAATACTTCAGCTATGTGGAAACTGTCTTTCATCTTTGTGAGTGCCAATAGTATGCTTGGCAGAGAGACTCCCTTGCAGAACAAAAACGTAGATGTAAATGCCATCTGACTAGCAACCATGTAACACACAGGATTTTCATATTCTGAGCCTGAAGGATTCCCTTTCTTAATAAGATCAATTACAAGTATGTATACAAAAAGTTTTATTCCCAAACAGACCTGTCCTTTCCACACCATGACAGTGCAGACCCGAAGGGATAGGCATTTGATACCAAGAAACAGGCCAGTAAATTCCTAGATTCAACCAACCCTTTTGCTTGGGGATGAGAAAAAAATTACCTCTGAACAGGGTGCCATTTCGGTAGCTTCCAAGGAGTTTTGATTTCATTATTTTCCTTGCAGCAATGTCCTGTTCATCCTTTCAGCTCAGCCCTGTTGAAAAAAGCATCCCTTCCAACCTTCTAGCTCCCTTCTCCTCCAGCCCCTTCCCCTCACTTGACATGCCCATGGGATGATGAAGTAGTTGTTAATTTTAGGTACATGGATAGGACCTAGGAGATAGGATGCAATTTTTTTTTTTTTCTTCATTTTTTTTGTCCCCTCAGCACAGGCTGTTTGCCTGCCAGTTCTGCAGAGCTGGACAACCCTGTCACAACACCTCTGCTGGAAGGAGAATGGGCTTTCCCTGCCCATTCATCCCTGGAGCCTCTCCAGTTATTTTCCAACTTTCTTCTCCCAAGTACCAATTCCAGTGAAGGACTGACTCATGGCTGCTTTCCTAACTACTGCAAACAGCTGCTGTGTAACTCACCTGGCAGGGACAGAGCTGAGCCTCATCCAAGCTGGGATCTGTGCAGCCATAGCTGCTTTGGAGAGTCGCTGTCTTGTAGTTCCCCTAGGATATGAAGTCTCCAAGCCCTCTGCTGCTTAATCTCTGATAATTCCTCTTCTCTTGAAAAAAAAACCACTTGTTCTGGGGCTTGTACAGGCATTTGTGATGAGGTGGGGATGAGGGAGAGCAGGGAAAGGGGATTTTGCTCTGCATCACCTGTTTTGTTACCCTTTTACTCCCCACAGTTACAGCTCAAATGAAAAGATTGCAGCATTCAGGATTTGGACATAAATCTAAAGTACTTTACTGCTTGATGGATATACCAGAGAACTGAAATAGCTGCATTGCTGAACTGATTTGAGATCTGCTTATGCTATTGAAAATAGGCAGTAACATCCCAGTATTGCCCACTTTTAGTAATCATGGGATGGATTATTACAAGGCAATGCAAAGACCAAAAAGCAAACCGTGTTGCTGTATTTTTCCCTAAGTGTCAAAAAGTTTCAGTTTTCTGTACTTTCCACTGGCCTTGGAGAAGTGATTTTTGCTGGCATAAAGCAGTAAAAGACCATTTACTGTAATCAGAGGGCTGGGTTGGGTTTTAGAGACAAACTTTTTTGGTGCACTGTTAGAAAACCAGTTACAAAAAGCTACACTTATGTCTGTTGTAATTATCCCAGTGGAATTTATAGAGGAAGATCCAGTACAGCAGTATCCACATGACCCACCCACAAGAAGTCCTGCAAAAAGTGCTTATCCTCAAAATGTAGCACGCTAGAGACTACAGTCCTGCAAAAGCCAAAATATACATTTAAAGTAATGCATTGTGTCAGTGAAATGAGGTATTAATTTACTTAAAACCCATGTCACTTTTTAGAGGTTTTGGGCCAAGCCTACTGCTGGTGTACATACCATGGCTGACCCTGGCCTTTAGGTTATCTTGCTATTTGGAATGACTACATTCTAAATAAAAGCTAATAGGGGTAAAATTGAGGGTCAGCATCCTTGTTATTTTACACAGAGAGAGTATTTCCAAGACTTTTGACATTTTCAGAATGGTTTCTAGGGCAAAATTGCCCAAATGAGGCCAACAACATGAAGTTGAATTGCAGGATATAGCTACTTATACAACAGATTCACAGCATTGTTTTTATGGTATTACTACATCATGTAAATGTTCAAGTTGTTCAAGAACTCTGTTTCTCAACACATTCTTAACATTTAACACCAAAACAGGAAGCAGACAGTTTATCTAACAAACAATGAACTGCTGGAATTCATGCAGATCTCTATGTATATGTGTGAAATGTAGGGATAATGTTATTTTGACTTTCACATGTATTGGAGCCTATGGTGAGGGTCATTTCACCAAAATCCGTGCCTTTCTGCTTTGCTGCTTCTGGCAAACTGACTGGAGATAATGCACTCAATTTTCTACTGCACAAACTTAGCTTCAAAGCTTTGAGAGTAGCCATTAAAAAAATATCCATCAATCAAAAGCCAAAGGCGATGTAAAGCCTTGGAAAAGACAACTACTCCAGCTGTTTCATTCCAGTTAGGGGATCAGTTCATTAGTCCAAAGGCAAAACTCTTCTATCCATCATACATATCATGTAGCATTTTCTTATGCTTACAACAGTCAGTTGCATGGATTGCTAATGCTGCAGTTCAGCTCAAACTTCAATTTTGGCATTAAATTTACTGTTTACATTTTAGAGTCTCTAACTTGTCAGTTAAAAATTCATATAAAATGTGAATACAAATATTCAAAAAAAGGTCTATAAAGAATATCTTCTCTAAAAAAAGAAGCACTTAGTAACAAATACTGCTTTTCTAGTGAGTAGCTTTGGTATATGTGGAGGTAAAAAAGGTCTGTGTCTTAATTTCAACAAAACTTGCTACCATATTGGCTGTACTTGTGCTGGTGGGCTGTGCCAGCTATCAGGTATGCTTTCAGGTAGCTGCCTAAAGAGGCTGAATCTGGGCTTCCTGATGACATCACATTGAGCTGAAGATTACAGTTCAATTAGTTCATAGGACATACAGATAGATGTCAGCTGTGGATAAAAACATTTTACTACATTATGCTGAGTGGACATGTATTTTAACTATAACTCTGTCTCTGAACATCAGAAAGTGTGGCTGTTACATCCATAACCGATATGCTGGGTTATTTCTGTATTACTGGTACCATTGCTGCTTTGTACCTGAATATGAAAATGCAGACCACTCTACTTTTCATCTTTCCTATCTACAGATATAGATGAATGTCGCTACGGCTACTGCCAGCAGCTGTGTGCCAATGTGCCTGGTTCCTACTCGTGTACGTGCAACCCAGGCTTCACTCTAAATGATGATGGAAGATCATGCCAAGGTACTCTGTGTGGTAAAACCACGACTGAAATCTTTTGTCCTAACCCAGTAACACCCCTAGAACTTGCTTAGGTTTTAGAATACAAGTTACCTTCCCAACACTGCTTTTGAAAATGTTCATAGATTTGTAAGCCTGAGATAGATAATTCGGAGGGGTACAGGGGCAACATGACCAGGGTATCAGGAGAAATATGCACAGAGGCCCAAGCCCCCTAAAAAATAGAGTTATTCAATTAATTGAAATTAAAGAGTGTTTAGGCACTGTGTTTACTTTTAAAGTCTAAGGCTTTTCCAAGACAGGAAAATTGTCAAATCAGTAAAGTAGATTTGAGTCTTCCAAGTTCCAGACTAGGGTACTGAGTGCTTGATCACCTTTTGCTGTGATGTGCTACTTCAAAGTCAACATAATCTCTTCATAAAGCCTCCCCCTAGCTAAGCATGGAGCATCTTCCCACATACTTAAGAAAATGATCTGTACTAAAGATGTCTAGTATCTGCTAATGTCCTAAAAGAGAAAAAAGAAAAAAAAAAAAAAAGGGTTTTGTCTTAGCCCTAGGTTTCCATTATCTTCCTTGGGAACATCCTGCTGCATTTTGTCTCAGGTCTATTATGACAAAATCTATCCAATGGTTTTAAAATTGCAGGATAAAGAGAGAAGCATATGTAATAAATATTTCATTTCCATTTTCCATGTTATTTTTTTGATTGAAGACATTCCCAGAATGCTTAATTTCCACGCATGTTGTGTTTCCAACATGCTATCTCCAGGCATCTGCCTGAATCTCAATAAACAATACTGACTTGGTTATACTTTTTTCAGAACCAATAATTCTGAATGTACTGCTAATCTCTTTGAAATGCTTTACAGTAATGAATTGAAAATAGAGTTTGAGGAGAAGTCGCTGATGCATTGCTTTCCCGTAGATGTAAATGAATGCACAAGTGAAAACCCTTGCACTCAGACCTGCGTCAATACCTACGGCTCTTTTCTCTGCCGCTGTGAACCTGGCTATGAACTGGAAGCTGATGGAGTTAACTGCAGTGGTAACTATCTTCAGTTATTTATTGTTTCAGTTTCTTTAATTCCATTAAGTTTTCTTTTTCCAGTATATTGTTTTGTACATGCTTTTTAAATTTTGCCTTGGTCCATAGTTAGCAGAGGGTAACTCTGCTAACTGTAACGAGCTGAAACTCGTATGGTCTTCTTTCCAGTTAAACACTCAGCAAATACCCAGAAAAGCACAGTGGAGGAGGGCTGCAAATGGCTTTTGAAGAAACAAATTAAATATTAAAAAGCTCCAAGATAGCAGCAAAACATAAGAAAGTGCTTTGTAATGATGATCAGGAAGCTTTACTAGAGCAAGTAAAGTAGGGATACTCCTAGAACATTCTTCCATGATTAAAGAAATACTTTATATAAAGCACTTTTCCATTTGTCTGTGGAATGCATGTATTTCTCTTGCTCTTGTGACTGCACACTTCTGCCTGACACCTTCCCCAGTTTCCCCTGTATGGCTCTGGCTACACTTCTGAAACAATACATGATTTTTTAGTACAGCTATTGCTAATCTGTTCAGCACATAGCAGAAAAAAACCCTGTGCTTATGTCACTGTACTTTTTCCTCTTTTGTTTGTGGGGTTTTTTTTAACTTCTTATTCTATAGCTTTATTTTAATTGAAAGCTAAACTTATTTCTGTGCTTAATGTTCCCACAGCCTGATAAAATTAGAAAATCCAGCCAATATTTCTTGGAAGGAAAAATGCACTGGAAAATACTTATTTTTTAATTTAGAGTAAACAGATGTAACATGCTGTTTCTGAGAGAAGACATGTTATTTGCAGCATGTGTATAGATTAGTGTTTCCAAAGCTGCTTTTCCCTGCAAATCTCCTTATTATAAGGGAAAGAACAAAGACTGAAATCTCTAAAGGGTTTTAGGCATTTAAAATTTAGAGCTGCAACATCTAACTTAAATTTTCTGCTTTCTAATGGAGTTTCTTCTTCAAGTTAGACTCCTGCACCTTTTTATGTGCTCCTGAGCTAGGTGGAGCCCTGAACCAGTTAAATTCAATGCAATGCCACATGAATATTGCCAGTACAAAACAGTGACAGAAGACATGTTGCTTGAGCCTTATCCATATCTGAGAGTTAAGCCAGCAAAAGGGACTTTCCACCATCCAGATTTAGAGCAGAAAACCTTTTCTTGACAATTCTGTCCAAGAACATGCTTGTCAGAGCAGGTCAAATTTATCTTGATAAGCTTCTTTCACTTCACAAGCAATCACTAGACATTGCTGAGGCTTGCAAAGGGAAAGCCTGGTTATGAAGACACTGTTTTGAGACACCCAGGACACAGATGCACTTCAGCAGCTGCTGGATTAGTCCATGGACTAGCAACCAGTTTATCTTGAAGATAGGAGGCATCCCTACCCCAATTCAAGGAGAGAGGCAAAGATTTCAATCTGGCTTTCCTAACATCAGCATTATTTTCTAATCACCGAGGTCTTGTGTGTGCATTAGATGTGCTCTGGAATGCCTACTATCTTGTAGAATGCAAGAAATGTTTAGAAACAGCAAAGATGTGTCTGTCCTATGTGGGCTCAGCAGCAGAAATGTAGGACTCTTGGGGCTTTCAGTCCCTCCTGCACTTGACAGCAGATGAGCACAGTTTATATGAATCCAGTGTGCAGGAGGTCTGGACTAGGACACCTTGAGGATGAGGGTGATAACTTGATCCCTTTACTGAGTCAGTCCTTGGTCCATGTTTTGTCAGAAAAGCACTTTTTTCAGTGAACTTACTGGGGCAAGTCACACAAAACCAGGACTTTTTAGTTGTAGAGTTCCTTTCAACTCCCTTTTGATGATGCGGTTGCAGTCATAAAGCCACTTTAACATGTTTGGCTTTCCAATCCACCAAAAGTGGATAGATAGACTGAGCCGAATGTAGAGGAAAAGGAAATTCAGTCTGAAGAGTAAAAGTGATTTGACTGGGAGAGTCAACTCCTCAGAGCAGGGATTAAGGATTTGGGAGTTCCTGGCTGGGGCTCTGGCCTTTGTTTCTTTCTTCCCTTGAACAGGGAAATAAGGAAATGATTAACTGCAGCCTCCTTCAGTCTAGTGACTTTGCATGTGTTTTCCCCTCAGTCAGCCATGTCTCCATGTGCAGCTCGGAATCTCTTGCTTGCTTGAGCACAGTTCTGCAGAATACAATGGCTGGTCAATTCATGAGTGTAAGAGGAAAAGAACACAATTTCTGCTTTCAATCACAGATTTGACAGACTGCTTAGCTTTCTGGGTATCTGAGAAATGGCTGGGCCTTCCAGTAGGTCTGACCCAAGCTGGGATGAGCTCTGTAGTCTTGCTGGAATGCATTGGAACTAATTGGCTAGAGGCTAAGAAACATGAAACAGTGGGGGCTGGATGCAGGAGTTCTGCTGGGACCTATGTGGCTCTGGGAAAAGGAAGTTTGCTTTCCAAAAAAAAAAAAAAAAAAAAAGAAAAGGAAGGCCACTGCCAAATCCTCCGTTCAAATTTTTGTTGCAGCTTTGTTGTTGGAGTAGTTCTATCTCTGACGTAAAACAGAACTGAAAACATGGCCAACTGGTGACAGGTTGAAAAGAAAAATAAATAAATAAACCCCACACATTGTGTTTAGCAGCAGCTTTTGTTTCCCTAGGAGAAAAATGTTTAACCAAGTACTTGTATACATTTTGGCAGTTTGCTGCAGAGTTCTAGAGAGCTGGAGGGTGCTAGCCTCCAGCCGAGGTGACTGGCACATAGTCTGGATGGCCACCTCTCTGTGGGACTGCTCTTTTGACTGTAAAGCCAAAGAAACTAAACTTTGTTTTACCATTGCAGACATGGACGAATGCAGCTTCTCAGAGTTCCTCTGCCAGCATGAATGTGTGAATGGGCCTGGTTCTTACTACTGTATCTGTCCCTCAGGCTATAACTTGCTTGATGATAACAGAAGCTGCCAAGGTAAGAACATTCCCATGCTGATTAAAACCCGAGGGGACTGAAAAATATCTCCTGTGTCTGGAAAGAGATTTTCAAGAATTGAGATGCTCAGTCTTGGCATTTCACAGTGAAATACTTGTAGGGGCCCATTATGTAATTCTGGTAAGAATGTTATCACATGAATAGTCCCACTGAGGTGAATTGGTGTGTTGGTGTAAGTAAGACTTTACTGACTAGGAAACAGCTAAACAGGAAAGCCCTCGGATGCTCTCCAGTCTGCTGCATGTCTCTCTTTAGTTTTCCCCATTCTCTATGGTCAGAGAGCTTGAACAGCCAATTTCTTTTCTAATTTTGCAGCACTTAGCATATGGAATCACTCCAATAAGCAGAAAAGAATGGAATAAAAAATCATCTTAAAAGATGGGCTAGTTATCAAAAGGCCTCTTCTCATAGTACAGGAGTGTTACGAATTTAGGGGCAATTCCTTAAGATGGAAACTAGTTTGTAAGAGTGGTGTCTTGCACATATTTCCCTGCCTTTCTCTTGTTTCTTGTATTGTAGATATTAATGAATGTGAAAACAGAAACTTCACCTGCACTCCGCAACAAACATGTTTCAATATCCCAGGAGAATATAAATGTTTAGACCCAGTAAGATGTGAGGATCCTTATATTCAGATTAATGAGAAGTGAGTAACATACAGCCACAAAAGCAAATTCTATCTGTGTGAAGCATATCTAGAACAAACCAAATAAGATGCATTTTTACAACACAGCCACGAAGTGTGCCTAGAGAGCTATACATACATGCTGTTGCTGCATTCACCATTGGTAAGCTTTATAAAAATAATAAATTGCAATTCTTTACCAGGTCACCAGGTGGGATATGATATGATACTCAGATGTGTGGGAAGTTAGACTGGAAAAACACTTATCAGTGAGTAGAGAAAACAGAAAGGTTTGTAATGTAATAAGAGACATTATGTACATTACTAACTGACTTCATATATGCTCATATGCAGCCTGTTTATTAGTATAGTATTTCCTGTAAATATTAACTAGCTTACGTCTGGGAAGTACTTTAAAACATTAGATAATAGTTGTAGCAGGATACAAGTAGTTTCCTACTGCTTAAAGGTAAAAAGTGCTGAAAAGTCCTCAGACTGGTTTGCCTTGTCCAGAAACTGGGTATGTCTGGATGGGACTGCTAGCACTGTTACTGTCCAAGTTTGGAACTATTTGAGCAAGCAAAGAAATAAATCCCACATTTCTAAAAACTGCCTGTTTCTTTCACATTTTTGTAGGTATTTGCTTGGGCCTCAAAATATTTCAGCTCCAGACAGATCTTTATATATTGCAGCCCATAGTTTTTCATCCATAGTGTTTGCACTAAACCCAATTACTTGGGATTGCTTGGTAGTCTAACATATTTTATAGAAAGGCAAGAGATGAGGAATCAGCTTTCCATTATAACTTGTTCATGTCTTTGCATTGCTTTCTGAACTAGGGCAGCTGAGGAGTGGACATGTTCTGTTCTTCCAGTGGGGTTTACCTACCATCAGAGGTGGTAGAGTCGTAAACTGGAATTTGAAAAAAACTCTGTATCTAAATTCCCCAGAACCCAACTATAGAGTCCTCGCAGATCAACTTCCACCAGAACTCTAGATCTCTGAGCTTTGTGTTTGGTGGCTTTGGCTTGTGTCTAGATGTGACTGCATTTAATTTGTGGCATATGTCTAGAAGTGGTCAGTATAAAAGCCAAGTAAATTCCTTGTATCTCTGTTTTCTGTGTAAGGAACAGGGTGTTCGTAATGCCAAGATCCTTTATATGAGGGACATGCCATATAAACTGTCTGAAATCAGCATCAGTAGAGGAGCCTATAGAAAAAACAGGCAAAAAGACACAACTCTTTTACAGTAAATTCCCCAACATGGCTTTTATAAAAGGTCATCCTGCCTCACAACTGTTTTAGAGTTCTCTGAAGAAAAAAGCAGCATGTGCCCAGGGCACATAGGCTGAGGCAGTCTGTTTGGGTTTCCAAAGGCTTCTGAAAAGAACCTCACTTAAGGTTATTATGGAAATTAAGCAGCCCTAAGTAAGAGAGAAGCTCCTGGCACAGAAGAGTAAGAGGCTGAAAGATGAAAAATATAGTATTAAATTATCAGCTTTCACTGTGAAGTTCTGCAGAGGTCTGAGCTGGACCTACTTTGTCCATCGTATTTGTAAATGACCTGGAAAAAGGATAAACCATGAGATGGACAAAGTGAGGACAGGAGAGAAAAGGGTGGGCAGAAAAGAACTGCAGAAGGAGCCTCAATGTGGAGTAATAATGGCAGATGAAATTCAGTGTAGCTGAATGTAAGGTAAAAAGACAATCCCAAATTCCCAAGTTATATACAGAGCACTGATCTGAACTGAAAGAGGGTAGATTTAGATTAGATACTAGGAAAAAATTCTTTACCGTGAGACAGTGGAACAAGTTTCACAGAGAAGTTGTGGATGTCTCCTCTCTCAAAGTGTTCAAAGCCAGGGGATTTCAGCAACCTGGTCTAGTGGGAGATGTCCCTGCCCATGGCAGGGGGGGTGGAACTAGAGGATCTGTGAGGTCTCTTCCAGCCCAAACCATTCTACAATTCTATGATTCTATGATCTGATCATAATCTGTCCAAATAGAGATTTGTTTGTCATTATAGATAGTTCCATGATCTGCTTTACTCACTAGAGGTCAGAAAAGCAATCTGAATTTGAGGTGTTAAAAGGCAGAGAATATCCTTAAAGCACCTGCCACTGTGTACCCATATCTTCAAGACTGTGCAGTTGCTTCCCCTCCTCTCAAAAGAAATAACACTGGACAAAGGTTCATAAAGAGCAATGAGGATGATCAAAAGTATGGAATAGCTTCCTTGTGAGAAGCAACAAAGTTAGGACTCCAGCCATCAACAGGGTCAAATATGAAACCCTGAGTTGCATGAGGAGGATGACCAGGGATTGACTGGCTGCTCTTCCTTCAGTAGAGGAGCTGGGGGCATCAGATGAAGTTAGGAACGGGCATTGCAGAGAGAGGTTGAAATGGGCTGTAGAGCTCCTGGCCACAGGAGGCTGTGGATTCCAAACATTCATGGGGGTGTAAGTGGAAGCTGGACAAGCTGATGGATAAGAAACGCATGATGATGAATACACAGAATTATACTGATGAATACACACACAAAAGACACCGTTGTTTCAAGAATTTCCTGAGTCACAAACAATTGGAAGCTGTTGGTGGAAGTGTCATATGCTTGGCCTGCTATCCTGCTCTTCCTTAGCACTCTGAATTTGATGATAGAGCTTTGGTTTGATTCAGGATGTCTCACTGTATGTTTTCATGTAGTATATAAAAGATTGTTAAACAAAGAATACAAGGATCACTATCACTGAAATGATCTAGTAATTAACATTATTTTGGGGACAGTTCAGTTTAAATTACTATCAGAACAAGCAGGTACTGGGTATTCTACACCTACAGAGCTGCTTTAAAGAAAGCACAGACTTTTGAGTGATCAAAGGAGACAAAGGATGCCAAGATATTCTGGCGTAGAAGGCAGGAAAAAGAAGGCAAGGATATAGGTAGGCCAGAATAGCAACACAGAGAATATGAGTGTGTGAGAAAATTAATTGAGTTTCACTGATCCTTTTAGCTGGTTGACAACAGTATTTGTTTATTCATTTATGCTGCTGCAATTGCATGTAAAGAATCAAATATCACATCAGTTTCTAACCCCTGACAACAATCCTATCTCTGACAACTAGCCGCTGCATGTGTCCAGCTGAAAATGCCGGTTGCAGAGATCAGCCATTCACCGTCTTGTACAGAGTGATGGATATGGTGTCCGGGCGGTCTGTGCCTTCTGACATTTTTCAGATGCAAGCAACAACTCGCTACCCTGGAGCCTATTACATCTTCCAAATTAAATCAGGGAATGAGGGCAGGGAATTCTACATGAGGGTAAGTCTGGTGCTCACTGAGAGAAAACACAGCATTATCTTCTCATTAGCTGAATATCCTTCTGGTATCAGAACTCAGTTTTTAATGAGTATTTAAACTTCTAGTATGAGGGGTTTTTACATGCAGACTTGCAGAGCAGTGTGCTCATCAGCTGGGGCTGCTGGCTTTTTCAGGAAGGTAGCCTGATCAAAGCAAATGCGCTTCTTTTGTGAGACATTAGGTTCAGGAAAGTCCAGGGCTGTACCCATGTGTAAGAATTGTTCAGGTCTCCCATGCTCATGAGAAACTATTGTGCCAAACCTGTTTTTATTTGATGGACAACCTGTAGTTCTCACTGAAAAAGTCAGCATTTCTGCTATGTTTTATTAATCTTTTCACTGGAAATTGAAAAACATGAAAAAACAAAAATGTAAGCAAAAAACCCCACAACCCTTTATTTCAAGAGTTGACTTTCTGTGTTCTTTGGTTTCATTTGTTATGCATTTTTTTCACTTAGAACACATTTTATGTAGACACTGTTAGAGAAAACACAACTACTTTAAAAAAAAAAAACTGAATATTCCTTCAAAGACTTCTTTGTTACTCAGTCATCTTTACTGCACATTTGACATGCAGGAATGATGGCATTCAGAAGGTTGATTTTTAATCCTAAGCAAAGCCTGGCTTTGATACTTGTGTTTAGTGACGTTCAGTGGCTATTGATGACTCCCCCACCTCACAGAAACCAGTAGTGTGAGAGATCCCAATACACATTTCTCACAAGAGCCACAGATTCTCGCTGGTTTTTGGTTGGTTGGTTGGTTTATTTTTTTGTTTGGTTGGTTTATTAAAAAAAAAAAAAAAGTTTCAAAATCCTGAAATGACAAGTGATGCAGGAATGATCATTTACATCTCACAAAAACTTTCCTGTTGCAAAGTCAGTACTGATCCCACCGACCTTTTCCCCTCCTCTGGGTCGATCCACCAGATGCTAAGGCTCCAATGACCAGCATCGCTGCTTGAGTCTGCTACTTCGTTTGTACTGATCACGAACCCACTCAGTTGCCCCCTAAAGCTCTTTGCTCGCACAAGTGGCACAGAGCCGCGAGGGCAGCCGCGCTGCTCCCCTGGCCGGCTGGCAGCCAGCAGGTGGAGCCTGCGCCTTGCTGAGGGCCCTGGCGGGAAGGGCAGGGAAGGGCAGGGCAGGGCAGGGAAGAGGAGGGCAGGGAAGGAGGAGAGCGGGACCCTGGACTCCCCAGGGCTCCTTGAGCCTGAGGCCTCGGGCCCCACAGCCCGGCCCAAGCAGCCCGCACGCCTCCTCCTCACAGCTTTATCAGGCTTCTCTGGTCAGAGATAACACAAGATCTCGGTTTCACGGTAAACACGTCCTGCTTTCGGTACATGAGATTCTGATGGCAAACAAATTGCATTTAGTTTTAACGTCAGAAGCTCTGATTTTTAAATGGTCATAATTCACTGTTCTGGCCAGGTCTTTCAAAGGTCTGCTTCCACTAAAGTACAGAATTTTTGAAGTGCATTCACATATTTAAAGCTTTCTTTAGAGGCTGAAGTTTTGTGATGGTAACATATACCCTGATCCTGTTCACACAGGAACACCTGTTCTCCAAGCTCTGTTAATGTAACCCCTTCTTGATGTTCACAGCTTCAAAGAAGCAGTGTTCTTTACAGCAAAGAAAATAGCTTCTCACAAAAAAAGAAAACAAACCCAAAAGCAACAACAAAAGGAAAAAAAAAAAGTGTCACTGATTGTTTATAACCTAAATCCCTGTTTTCATCTTTTTCCATTTGGCAAATTTCTATGTTCAATAGCTTCTCTTAAAAGGGCTCCCAAAGGCTCTACAAACTGCAGAAGGTGATAGTTCATACAAAACACTGAAATGGAGCCAAATGCTGAAATGCATCTCTCCTTCCTGTGAATTGCAGTGGTTTCAAACAATGCAACAGAAAACAGCTATTTTGGCTGCCTGAAGACCACAGCAACACACCACTTTTCAAAAGCCGTTTTTGAAAATCTCACCTGCTTTCTCTTGTTTTGTGCACAGCAAACAGGACCAATCAGTGCTACTCTGGTGATGACCCGCCCAGTGAAGGGGCCCCGTACTATTCAACTGGACTTGGAAATGATCACTGTTAACACTGTCATCAACTTCAGAGGAAGCTCTGTCATTCGGCTGAGGATATACGTATCACAGTACTCCTTCTAAACCTTGAATTTGTGCCCTGGAAACATTAAAAAGAAAGACAGTTCCTTCTCTGCAGAACTCTCTCCTCAGAAGCCAGAACGTATAGCAGCTCCAAACCAAATCAGTATTTCCACAGATCCGGTGACCTATGGCTATCTGAGGAGGGAGGCCTCTTCATTCACAGTCCCTACCAGGATACAGACATCTGAAGATGTATTGTCAGCAGATCCCATATGATTCTCTATGTGATCTTGTATTTTAAGGACTCTTCTTTCCATTGTAAACACTTCTAGGTTATGAGGCTATGTTTGAAAGACTGTGAACCTTTGTAGCTCCAAGGCTGCTTAGCAAAAAGCACCAAAGAAACTGAGGAAAAAGCTGGCTTTTGCAATCTTTCCCCTTTTTTTTTTTTTTTCATTATAAATGGAAAGCAGACAAACAAGCAGAAACAGAAACAAAAAAAGCCACCTGTTGAAACAAAGGATCTCTGAAATGCTAAATTACATTCCCAATTCTCTCTGGAATGATCAGTCAGGCACTTTGTCTCAACTCACCCTGCATTTGTCTTAGTTTCACCTTTTTTTTTTCTTTGACTCTATTTTATAGTTAAAATTCATTGTAAATTCATTCCAAAATACATGTTGTACTATGTAATCTTCTACTTTCTAACAAAGTGACACATGTTTGGGTTCCTTCCTGTATTAAATCTTTCTATATAACAGAATTCATAGAAATCTATCACTGGATGGTATGCTTTACAATATTTAGGATGTTATCCTTGTTTGCACTCAGGCTCTTTGACACAGGCTTCTACTGCCAGAATAGTGTCCAGGGACTTAAGAGCAGATAGAATCAGACCTTTATTTTTTCCTGTTTTCCTGAGTGTGATAGTTTCAGACAGTCTGTAATAGTTATAAGGTAGAGATGCTAATTCTGTAGTTGAGGCTGCAACTAATATCCTGTTCAAAGACCACTCAGCTCAGACCCATCTAATTTCCTTCAGAAAAAAATGATTTGTTCTATTCACATGCAGTCTCTCCTACATCCCCTAATGTTGGGGAAAATGAGCTGAAAAGGACTTGGACCAGTCTTACCATTTATGCCTGTCACAAAGCAGACCCCACTATACCAGTACCCAGACCTCAGATGATGGGATCCCACACTTCCCATAGGCAATGTCTTCTCAGGTATAACTGCTGTAATCAATAGAAAGTTTCTTCTAAAGTCTAATTTGAATCTCCACTGTTGTAATTTAAATTCATTGGGTTTTAGCCTAATTCCAGTAGAAATAGAGAACAGTTTATCTTCCCCTTTGCAGCAGTCTTTAACATGTCTAAAGACTGTTGTCATGTCTCCAGCCAGACTGTTCTTCTCTAGTCTAAACAAAGCCAATTCTTTTGGTCTTTCCTCATACATCACATTTTCTGGACCTTTGATCATTCTTGTTGCTCTCATCTGGATTCTCTCCAGTTGGTTCACATCTTTCTTGAAGTGCAGTGCCCAAAACTGTGAAAAGTATTCCAGCTGAGGCCTCATAGTGCTAAGCTAAATCTATCTATATGTTTAGGAGTTTGAAATGAAAAATAAAATGATATAGTTTGGAGGTACAGTGTTTACCTTATTGGAGCCACTGGCAGTTTGATCTTTTGTTTCAGTAGAGATGAAGGTTCATAGGTATTGTTCTTAAATTTCCCTTAAGCAAGGACTTCTGCTTTTTCCCCCTGCTTTCTCCTTATTGCCTTATTTTCTCTCCAGCATTGCTAGGGCAAGAAAGATAACCTTTGCTTCATCTTTTTGATGACTGGAAGTGCTTCATGCTACTTGGGAAAAAGAGTTTATGAAGATTATTCTGCGAGCAGGCTGGATCAGAGTAGAAGCATTATGTGAGGTCTTGTTAAAGTGGGGTATTAAATAGGAGAATACAGACTCAGAAAGTTATCACAACCCAGACTGCATGCCAGAATCAGAAAATTGACTCTCTTGCTCCTAATAAGCTTTGCATTAGTCTGGAGTTGTTTTTCTCTGGAGACTCTGCTCTTTTTACTTATACTCAGCTTGAAAGAAGCCCTGATGCTGGCTCAAAACAATGAAATAGAGTTGAGTGTGCTTTAGCAGCTTCCATTTCTTAACGGGTTTAAAGTTTTCTCTGTCTACAACATCCCAGGATCCTGTGGCTCAGAGCTCTGTACTCAGGCTGTCCTTTATTGTAAAAACAAAAAGGCTGGAGCCTGACTCCAGGGTTTACTGGGCCAAGATGAAGGCAGGAAGCCAATGAGTTTTGTGAGTAGCTGACTTGGAGGAGATAAATGTAGAGGAAATCTGCATAGAAATATCAGAAACAAGAATGCGTTTCCTGAGTGTATCAAGGCTCACTATATCCTACAGTCTTGGAGGAGAAAATAGAGATGCCCAGGAAGGAGGAATGCTAGTTTATAACCATGGGCCTAAAATGCTTATGTCCCCCACATGATGGAAGTAAGATGTGGGAAACAAGCAGGCTCTGGTGGCCCAGAGACCAGACAAGGGTCAGGCAGGGTATTGCATTACAGACATTAAACCCTTAACATACTCAGTTTTCCCAGTGCTTAAAAGCCCCTTTTTCCTTCTTTTGTGCCCCTATGTTATGGCTCCTTCATGCCCAGCTGAGGCCTTTCTCCTCCTGCCATCATATCACCTCCTGGAGAGGAAGAGCACCCTGTTAGAGACATCAGACAGTTTCTCACTTCTGGGCTGTTCTCCCATGGCCCCCACATACCAACCTGATTTAACCCTAATTTAGAAATGTCAAAACCCAGAGGAATTCCATAACAAAACACTTTGTTAAAACAGTAAAGCTTGAATGCTTGGTTTTAGCAGTGTCCAGAAAATACTCATAAAACAATATTACACTTTCTATATAAACATTCTGCGCCTTAAAAAAAAAGTGAAAAGTCTGGAAACAAAGGAATTCAGCCACTTCTAAACCGCCATAACATCTTTCATCACTCACTATTACTCCAGCCAACTTTAACTTTGCCAAAACATATGCCAATCTCAAAATAATAAATTACTAGCAGTTTATAACATCTAAATTCTCCATTTCCTAGTCGGGGCTCTGTTTCCAATAGACCATCGCAGGCTCGTATATTACAGCAGTTCTCACAAAATAAAAAAAACCCAAGGACTATGCTTGTCAGGTTTTTACAGCATGAAAGTTAAAAATGCAACCCTGCAACTGCTGTATACATTCAGGTTCCCCTCTGAGGCTGAGCCTCCTTAAAAGTAGACAGAATTCCAGGTCTGCTCAGAAAATGATTCTTTATTTTAACCTATTGCAGAGAGGATTTTCTAACACAGAGAGCTTTACCATATGGTTAATAGACAATATTCTGGCCAGCACCCGATCAGGGAACTGACCCTGGTCTGGGTACATGCAGCTTCTCTTCGGCTCTGCTCTGACATGCTCCTGGCTCATCATGGCACAGCCATTCAGGGAGAAACACCTCTTGCCCCTCCTGCCTGTCGGCTGTCGTATCTGAAGGGCCTCAGGAGAAAGACTGCCTCTCACTGTGTGTTTGTACAGCACCTGTTGCCAGTGCAAAAAATGGAATAAAGGTAAACAAAAGCAGAATGGCAGTCATCTTTTGATACTGATCACAATGATTGGGAAGGAGAATCTGCTCTGATAAATTAACCAAGCGATTCATGCCAGTTGGGTTAGGTGCCAGAGGGAGAAGAATGGCAAGATATACGTGATCCAATGCAGTAGAGCTGAATGGGTCCTACCCTCTGCCTTATTTCACTTTGAGATATTTTTAGGGGATTGACTATTTTGACACAGAAAACATAATGTTATTTAACCTAAAAGTTTTCTGGATCCAGCAGAATCACTTTCCACCTTGTGCTTCTCTGACAGAAATAACTTTATTAAGAATAACAAAGCTTCTTTGAGTGCTTGGACACCCACCATCACCAAGTGTAATGTCCAGGGCCATTCACACAGAGCTTTCTCTTTTTCAAGCTGGGGGCCTGTACTCATATTTACCTTTTTTTTTTTGGCTCAGCTTTTAGAGGAGTCAACTTCCATTGTCTTATAAATATGGTATCAGCATCAACAGAACTTACATTTTCATTTTTGTCTGTCTAGAGCAAGTAGAGAAATAGAATCAGTACAGTTTGTGGTCATTCAAGTTCTCCAGTGTGGTTTATTCACAGAATATGCTACTGAATATCTTCTGTAGCATGTAACTGCATTAGAACCCAATGACAATTTCATAATGCAAATGTTAAAAAAAAAAAAGCAAAAAAAAAAAAAAAGCAGGGAAACAAATTATGCCCTAACTTTATTCAAGCCTGGCAGGCACTATTGATAAAATAAATCTCTATCCTGGATGAACAAACTCCTCAGCTGGTATTAATTTGCATGACTGCTGCACTTTAATAGATAAAAATTATCCTTAGGATCTTCCCTGTGCATGTGTAAAGCACTGTGCATGTATCTGTACACCAGAATTTACAGAAGCTAAAACTAGTTGTAGTAGTGTGGCTCTTCATTTGGAAGTCAGTCATAAGATAACATGGCACAAGTAAACTGTTTCCTCATCTGACATGAGTGCAGATAAGTGATTTACATCTCTCCCATTATGTTATTTTAAGTCTTTGAAGCAAATCTGAATAGCTCAACTGCAAAGCAGGTGCCATACATGCAAACTGAGGCAGAAAGTCATAACAAGACTTTGGGGATTCCACAGAAAGCCTGCCCAGAAAGGTGACCTGTGCTGAAGGGTCAGTGCCTTACAGAGTATAATGGCCCAGATGTATTTGTGCAGAAATGTCTCTGCTCCTGCAGCTGCCTCTTTCCTCACCTATTTTGGTGCAGAGGGCACCTGATGTTTCTAAGTGTGCACATCAGTGGTGGATATCTCACCTGCTCCAGTTCTTAGTTCAAACTTCTGATATCCCTCTAGTGCTCTCCATTGGCCAAACTGATCCCCCCAGTGTAACTCAGCTAATATTGGTAGTCACACAACGAAGAGTTTGGGTACAAGGCAGATACACTTTTACACCAGCAATTGAATACAGCAAACTTGATGTAGTAAGTGAAGAATGTAGCTGGGTAGCAATAGGATCTTTAGAAAACACTTCAGTAACGAAAAATTCCTGAAATACTCAAACTCTTTCATTCCCTCCCATATCCCCAAAGTCACTCATTCTCCCTTTTGAGTTTGTCCTGGACAAGTGATCTAATTATGGTCATGAACTGCAAGCACATGCTTCTCCTCTGACACTACGTAACATTCTTCACTTTGCTTTTTGGCAATCAGTTGTAGGCTATACAGTTGTAGGCTCTTCTAGGCTCTGACTGACCTCAGCTGCTTTTCTTGTAAGCAGGGCAGATCTGTTATTTCCCTGCCAGGTTCCTCTGGAGTTTCACTGGAAATGTAGGCACTGCTGTTGGCCCATCTGCTGCTTTTGTACCCCCTTCCGTCTGCAATGTCTTTGGGCACCCTTACAGCAAAGTATTAGGTCTGAATGGCCGAAGGGATTGCCCAGATTGCTGGCAGAGTCTGGCTTCACGAAGAGGATTAAAAAAACCCACAACTCCCCAGTTTTGAAGGCGATAGATGCTCTTTTAGGCCCTGATGAATCACTTTTCTTCTGAAATTGAATCTATATCATGCTGGCTTGACAGTCTCAAGGCTTTTTAAGAAGCCTGGTAAGGACATGCTTATGCAATACATCCGTAGGCCTTTGCACTTCAGATAGAGTTTTCCCTAGTTTGCAAACAGAATATTTGGCCCAGTCAGAAAGAGTGCAATGTGATCACCACTCTGAAGTCAGTGATGGCTAACCACCTTACATCAGGTATAGATTTAGCCAAGTTTTCATTTAAGTCTTGAATCTCAGTGTCAGTGGTATAAATGTAAGCAGATATGTATTATTTTTACAGTAGAGCTGAAAGATTGTTACCAGTAAATAAACAGTAGTATGATTGCAGTATGACTTTTCTCTGTGGGTACGTTAAGATATCCTGAGATATCCTTTGACACCTCAAAATTTCCTCTGGTGTTCCAAGCCATTCACTGATGCGTTTCCACAAATGATTCCTCACCCCTGTTCTTCAAAGGCCAACCCAGGCACTTGACTCTACATCTTGTTAAAGCATCAAGCTACACGCAAGCCTTTGCAGTCACAGCTCATGCATCTCTCACAGAAATTGTTCCTCTCTAATCTATAAGGGATTATCTTGACTTCCTTGAGATTCTGCAGTGTTCAAAGCAATCCATGTGCACGTGTTCTTCAAGACTGGGACCTTAGTCTGGAGATGGTCCATCAGCAACTGGCTGCACATATTCTGTATTCAACATGAGAAATCATAGCTATAAAGGTTAGTTTTGACAAAATCCTCAAAACATATGGTGTTTCCTGGCTGCCTACACATAATGCAAACACAATTCAAAAGCCCAGTGTTCATAAGAAATCACTGGTTTTAAGGCAAATTTTGGTCAGTAGACTCATTATGTGAGATGCAAACAAAGAGGCAGAAGGCCTGCTGAGATTACACAGATTTGTTAATCAAATCAGTATCCCCAAGAAAGCCTGAATCTAATTCATCTTTTTAAAATATTCATTCAGACTCTGACAGCTGATGCCATTCAGGTAGGGGAAGGAGGGAGAAAAACTGTCTGCTTCCAAAACAAAAGCAGCTGCTCTACAGAGATCCCTGGGCTCCTACAGCAATCAGAAACACCTGCCAGTCCAAGTCTGCACCCCAGAACAGTGAGGAAGGCACAAAAATCACAGAGACATGTCCTCAGCTGAAGGACAGATATCTTCATTGACTTCTGAATGATGTCAAGTGGAGTTACTTCATAACGTGTATAAAATTTCTTACTGGTTATACATCTACAGAACATTTAAAGTGACAGGACTAAGCTGTTGCCTATCACAGGCATACTACCTGCAGTGAGCTCTAGTGTACCCCTCTGCTATTCCCCAGGCTTGAGCTCACTTAGAATTACCTGCTCTGATTTGGTGTGAAGTAGTGGAATGGTGGCGTACAATGGTGGAATTGACAGCATTCAGTTCACACTGGTGTAAAATCATTCCCATAGATGAAAAAAAGAGAATTATTGAGGGATAAAGTTACAATTAAACCAGGATATTAATAAAAAAGGGCTCACTCATTAATTAACCTTCAGTGCTTTGGTTATGATGTCATTTCTATGGACAAAAATAATCAACGAGAAACCCAGAATATTAGAACGATTACCTCCTTAGAAAAATAAGTGCCTGTATAGCCTATACATAGTTCTGGAATGAAGATATCCTATGCAACATCTGGAAAAGGAAGAATTCACTTCTTGACCTCCAGCATCCCTGTCTCCCACTGGCAGGATTAAGCACAGTTGATCCTTGCCAGGATATGGGCACAGTGGCTGGCTGATGGATAGGCCAAGGAAGAAGAAGGAATGGCCAGAGGCAAGGGAAGGATAAACCAAGGTAATGTCAAGGTACTAAGGAACTCTCTCAGTGTACAGGATCTCTGAGAAAAGTTTCTCTCTTGCCGTACAAAACTTTTTAGCTTTGCTTGGGCCTTTGAAAGGTGGAAAGGTGCTAATGGTCACTTCAGTGAAAACAGGAGGGCAGCATTCCTGGCTTTGAATGCAGTGTCAGTTTTCAAAAAAGTCATGCTGCCCTGTCCAACCTGTCACCTAATGAGATGCACTGGATGCCAGAAGCCTGTAAGTACAGTTCAAGGTATAGCACATATAGCACCACTTTATACCAACAGTTTCTTCTGCAGCCAGTACAGGTGCAGGGGCAGGGACTCACTGCCCAGCTTGATGGATGCTCCACAGAACTTCTGCTTAAATAGTAATTTCTCTAACTCTTACTTGCAGACTGTCCAGATTAATAAACACATTATACTTTGTAGTATTCATTCTTTTCAGAAGAGAAAGACTAATTTAAAGTGGATGGTTTCAATGTCCCTCATCCTAACCCTTTAACCATTGCAACCATTATTTCATTTGTAGCAGAAAATGAGCTTTTAATTCTTGCATTGTTTTACAGCTGGTGAACCATTTCCACTGACTATGCCAGTAGGGTCTATTTTAAAGTACAGTG